>JANUWF010000883.1:0-12577 GCA_026120185.1 Voacanga thouarsii | reverse complement strand
TTTTGCATTTTTCTACAAAGAGAGAAGATGGGAGACTAATTTGCATACCATAAATGCTGGGAACAACTCCATACAATTCAAAAAGATTGTCCTGAAAAAGGGCAATTCCTAGACCCTAAACCTAAACTTGTATGTAAATAACTTTTTATTGACTTTTACTTTTTCTTTTCCTTCATCGACATAAGGTTGTATGTAAATAATTTTATAATGTCTTATTTTTTAGGAAAAATTTGGTTCCTTTGTTGAGAAATAAAATTAACAAACCTAAGGCTCTTCAGGTTTCACAAGCCATAGATAAGAAAGAAATGTTTACTGTTGCTGCAGGGGGACTAAATAGGGGTCATATGTATTGGATGGGTTCCGAAAGTAAATGAATCAAAGAAAGAAAAAATTTGCAAATTCGTGCATCTCAATCACAAGCTTCTTATCCAGAAAGAGAGACAATTAGCAACCACACTTCCAAGCTTAGCGAGGTGGTAAAGAAGTTGGCCACTAAAGAAGAGCAAATTTAATTTTTTCTATACCAACAAAAGAAGACACATCAGACTTCAAATGAACTGCAACGAAGCAATAGGATTATCAGCATGAGCGATGCGTCTGCTACTGTTGGTGACTTTATCAATGTATATTCTTTCCAGCCATGTCAATGTCCATTTCATCAATGTATGCTTTCTCTATTATGCTTGTTATGTGATTTGAATAAATTATACTACTATTGTCTATGTGTTGAATACAATCTTTTCATTTATGATCCTTAGCAGAAAGCATCAAACCGTCTTTCTTTTACATATTTGTGTATGTTGTTGCTAGTTTTGAACCCTTGCAATGTCCATGATTGAAAAGGAAACTTTGTATTTTTGGAAATAATAGGGGAGATTTGCATAAAAAATCGGTTTCCAAAATCCCTCCTTCCTAATACAAATCCAAACGTGCTTGGACAAAGGTCCCAAAGGATCTAACAAAGGCCTTGTTAATAATTTTAAAAGCCTAGCCTATATAATTCCTTCTCAAGAATATTATGTTAAGATTAGTCGAAAGAACTTTTAAGTTTCTCAGCCAATGAAGTCTCTAATTATCTTTTACAAGAAAATATTTCATTAAAGAATAAAATTGGAGTTTAATTACCTAATCGAAATAAACTTAAAAGCATAGAATAAATTGAAAAATTAGCCTATTTGGTCCGTAAGTTTGGGATTTATATTATCTTCATCCTCAGTATTTTTTTATTTTTTATTTTTACGTTTATGGCCCCTAATTAATTTATAACATATCAAGGGGTCCCAACTACCTTTTCCAGTGTAAACTCCAGCAAACGAAGGCATTTTCATTGCACATGATGTTCTTAGTTTTGAAGGCCATTAACAGATATCCCTATTTTGTGCTTAAAAGAATTTGAAAGTAGAGTTGGGGACTACCATTTGGCAAGTTATAATTTCATCAGATACTATAACGATAGGAAGAAATTATTAACTACGAAAACATTATACGTTGCAATCATTACTGATCGAATAAGATAATTTAATAAAAACAAGAGAGAGAGAGAGATGGAAGTATCACGCTACTGAAATGACTAAGAAGCGATAGTGCAATTCAAGGGTGTAAATGTGGGAATCGGAAAATCGGAATAATTCCCAAGAATACCCAGTTTGACCGAGAAAATGTAGAAAGATTTGTCTTAATGGCATCTGATTATGATTTGTAAAATAGTAGGTAATTTTCAATGGATAAACCGATAAGAATTAAATGAATACAAAACTGTATAGTAAAACTTGAATAAGTCAATAAAAAATTAAATAAGGGTTTTTAATAAATAGTTCAAACTAATCCAACATTTTATTTTGGCATCCAACATAAAAGAGTTAAAAAGAAAATAGGCAAATTGAATATTTGTAAATCTGTATTCAGTAATTATTCTCATTTTAAATTATTGGGTAATAATATATCTACATATATATATATATATATATATATATATTAACACTCTAATTCATAGGAAAATAATTATTATACTATCAAAATAACATTAAACTCTCTACTGGTAATAAAATACTTAATATTTGTTTATATATATATATATATATATATATATATATATATACACACACGCACATATGCATATGCATATGTTATTTTATTAACACCCAAAACGGGGCTACAAAAGATGGCACAAACAACTCCAACAAAACCCACGTGAGTGATCTGCACAACACATTCATCATTTCCCAAATAAGATGTCTACCAATATATCTTTTTAACCGCATGACATTCCAATACCCTCCTTGCCGTCACCCCCACAACCAACCTCCTACATACGGCCAAGACATAGAACCTTACCCAAGCAGAAAACATAAATTAGTAATGAATTGTAGCTGAGGTTTACTTGAACGACGGAGTTGTTTTGGCTGTTCTTTGAAAAACTTGAGTGCTTTCTTGGATGAGATATTGCACCGTTCAACCTTGCTTGGATAGAGGAAGAACCCGTGAGCAGGTGCTGGCCTAGAGAGGTGATATCCGTGAGAGAAAAGGAGAAAGATGTTAGTTTGTGAGTGGAAGGAAAACGAGCGAAAAGCCTTTTGTTTGTATGTGGAGATTTCTTCGGTTTTACCTCAAGGAGGAGTGGCCAAAAGGCTTTGGGTTTTGGGTGGGTGTATGTGTGTTGTTCATCCAAGAGATGGTCATGTACGGTGAAAGGGTTTTTGCTTGAGGGGAAGACCGAGAATTCTCTTTTGCTTTTGGAGAGTCTCGGTTGTGCATGCTTGACGGAAACCTTGGCAGAAATTCGTGCTGCTGATGCTGTGTGCGTGCTCGTTCAAATGGGAAGGAAGAGAATTGCAGCAATATTTTGAATTTGATTAAAGGACAAGAAGGAATATTATCATACTTGAAGAAGGTGTTCTAATTAAAACTGCTTGCCCCTAATGAATTTGGCAGTTTTCTTTTCCACCAAGACATTCTCTTATCTCGGTTGAATTAATGAAGGAAAATGTAGTTGTAGGGTGTCCGAAATCAAAGGAAATCAAACATATCCTTGGCTAGAATTTTGGTGTTCAGTTAAGAGAGAAAACCTCAGTTATGGAAACCAATTATCGTAGACGTTATTTAAATTGATTGCTGGGATTATTTTTGGAAAGTTGCGGCTACTAGAAAAGGGGCCAAATTTCCAGCAATCCTTGCTGCGTAAATTAATGCCCAAATGCAGCACACAAGGTATGACTGAGACGGCCATCAGAAAAATAAATAAATAAAGAAATGGAAGGAGTTTTTCAGAAGGATATGATAATATACCGAGTAGGAATCTTAGGAATTTAAAATTTAACCCATATGGAAAAAAAAAACAAGGACATGAATTTCCAGTTTAGGCAACAATATATCTCCCCATCAAATTGATTACCAATCTTGGCATGACAAGGAAATTGAGACTTCATTGTGTGACTGCCATAATGAAGGTAGGAAATACGGAAATTATAGTAAATAAGTATATCCTTAAAAGTTCTTTCGACTAATCTTAACACAATATTCTTCAGAAAGAATTATATTGACTAGGCTTTCAAAATTATTAACAAGGCATTTGGTAGAAACTTTGGGACCTTTGTCCAACAAGTTTGGTAGATCCTATGTTAATGGAAGTCCGAATTAAATCCATTTATGTCATTACCATAAATGATTGATAAATAATGTTTACTTGCAAACTACATTATATACATATATATATATATATATATATATATGCTACAAACTCATGTGTTATTTAATTACTATTTTTTTCTTTCCTTTTCACACTATCAATTTTTTATTTTGCCTAATTTATTCAAGTATTATTAGCAGTCATATTTTATTAATCTAAGGGACCTGTTGTTGACTTACTCCTTTAATTATTTAATTCATTTACTATATTGAATATTTAATGGCTGAACTATTGAAATAATTATTCATCTATTTAAATATAATACTAGGAAATTATTGCCTTTTTACTAAATAGCTAGTCTTCTAATTTAATTATTATTGATTGAGTGGCCTGTTTAAATATTACATACCTAGTCATTAGTTTATTTACTATTAATTGATTTAATCAATTATTGTTGTGACGACTTTACTAATAAGTATACACTTACCCATGTGTCTATGTATTTACCATTTAATATTAAATACACATTCTTCTTCAGGCAATATTCATTTATTTGTTTAACCATATGGTTATCAGTGAGATCTACATCATATATGGGTATGTGACACATTACGAGTATGATACTAGATGATTGAAGTGGATGCTTAAGAGTTGCACGGAATGAATGTTGAGAACAAAACTTATAAGTAGAGATAGGTCGTGACTAAACTTTTAATTTCTTGTTAGGCCAAGTTGCACCTTAGACCCCTGCAATCCAATAATTGTTGGATTTCATCATGCTTATAAAATAAAAACGTAGTGGAAATAACCATGAAATTCATACCCAAGGATCCCGTGTTGGCAATTAAAATAGGAATAGAGGAAAGAAATGGAGATTACCTTCTGTAGCAGAAAAACAAAATTTTTCTTGCGGATAGAAATTTGATCAACAACCCAAGAACCAATTCACTCTGTTTTGATCGTCCAATCGCACCACTACAATCCAAGAGTAGGATTGTCTCTAGCAGTAATACACACAAGGTTGAATTGTTCACAAAACCCACTAAAAACTATGCTAGTAGAAGAGGAGCGGCTAGGTTTTAATTGGAAAAGAATAGGGATGAAGAAGAAATGATTTCTCAGAATCCTCTCTACAAAAGGGAACGATTCCTATATTTATAGTTTTAGGATTTTTGTTAATTACAATTATGTCCTCCAAGATCCAATGTCTACAATTAAGCCCTTAAAATTTATATAATTGCAACCAAGTCCCATGAATTATAACGAACTTATAATTCATCTATAAATTTATTTTCTTCTCTTAATTAACCACACAATATTATCAAATAATATATATTGAGCATTCAAACCTTTATTGTGTGTAACCAATTAGGTTTATTGGTGTTATTGGTAGCATAATTTGAATTAATTCTAACAGCTTTAGAATTAATAATCTTAAATAAAATATAGGATTTAATTTATTAATTTTATAATTAATAAATTCATATTTAGTAGATCAAGAGCAACATCTAGCAATGACTCTTGATCACCCAAAAGTCTAGAAAGTCAAGTGGCTTGACATGAACCTTTCAATAACAAATAACTAGTGTAATAAACTCCTTTCACCATACTATATCTCATTCAATCTAAAGCATGGAATTAGTGTCAACTCCCTCCAGAATATTATTAATTCTGGCCCGAATATTTAGGTACTTGTTCAAGAAATCCATTACTCGATATGTGGTATCAATTTGGAATTAATTCCAACACATAGTCGCCTTAGCCAAGGACTTCATGAGTAATGATTTTTACAAGTGGCCTTAAGATATACTCTACTACTATTAAGAGTGGTGAATCCTTTATTAACCTTCTCAACTACTTTTATTTACTTTACATTATATGTAGTATCCATCCCATAGGCAGCCCTTGTAAGACTCCAAAGATTAGAATCAAAGTACAACGCTCCATAAACAAAATACCTTAGAGATCTCAAGTCTAAGGATACTTATACACTTGCTATAATGAGATTCTATCACAGACACTCAATAGCTATCCAAGTGATTATCTTATAGCTAGGTCATCTAATAAACTTATTCATATAACAAGCATCCACATATTAATCCTAAATATTACAATACTCATGGTTATAAGAACCACCGCTTGATCCAATCAAGGGATATAACATGTGCTAGTCTTGGCGTATTGATAATGTCCATCTCATTAATACTATGACTAGGGATTATTCAAGCACAAACACTACATAGTGTAGTAGAAATCTCATATCATATCTCTATCATGATTTCCTTAACACTATGTAGTACTAAGGACTTTATCAAGCAGTTTATACATGTATTAAGATATAACAATCAAACTAAAAGATAAAGAATGCCTTTTTTATTAATTATTATGCAATATACATGGTACAAGTGATTACCTCTAGGGCATAACACTAACAACCTTCCACTTGCACTAGTGCCAATCATTCATATATGGAATACCGAATGACTCAACATGTTTATCATGTTTCTTCTAGGAAAGTGTTCTAGTGAGTAGATCAGCTATGTTTTGATCCGTAGGAATTCTCTCTATCTTTACATTTCACCTATCTATGATCTCTCTAATTAGATGATAGCGTCTAAGTACATGCTTGGATCGTTGATGAGACCGTGGTTCCTTTGCTTATGCAATGGCTCCATAGTTATCACAATACAAAAGTATCGGATCCACAATGCTAGGCACCACTCCAAGTTCTGCGACAAACTTCTTGATCCACACTACTTCTTTAGCTGCTTCAGAAGCCACTATGTACTCTGCTTCATTTGTTGAATCGACAAAAGTCTCTTATTTGGAACTTCTCCAACTTACTACCCCACCACCTAATGTGAACACGTAGCCAGATTATGATTTGTAGTCATCCTTATTAGACTAAAAGCTAACGTTAGTATACTCTCTTACTTGCAAATCACCATCTCCATATAGCAAGAATACATCCGTAGTCTTTCGTAAGTATTTGAGGATATTCTTTACAACTGCCCAATGACTCTTTCCAGGGTTAGATTGGTATCTGCTCATCAAGCTAAGAGCACATGATACATTAGGCCTAGTATATATCATAGCATACATGATAGATCCAATTGCCAAAGCATACGAAATTCTATTCATATGATCCCTTTCAACTTGTATCTTTGGAGACATCGACTTTGAAAAGCTTACTCCATGTGCCACAGGTAAGAATCCTCTTTTGGATTGATCCATGTTGAACCTCTTCATCACTTTATCTATGTATGTAGACTGCAAAAGACCTAGCAACCTTCTTGATCTATCTCTACAGATCCTTATTCATAGAATATTGGTTGCTTCTCCAAGGTCTTTCATGAAGAACATCTTGGATAACCAAATCTTTACAAATTGAAGAACGGAAACATCATTTCCTATTAGCAATATGTTATCTACATAAAGTAATAAGAAAACAACTAAACTCCCACTAACCTTCTTATACACACAAAGTTCATCCATGTTTTGAATGAAACCAAATTCTTTAATTGTCTCATCAAAACGGATGTTCCAACTCTTAGATGCGTACTTAAGTCCATAAATGGACCTCTGTAGCTTGCATACTTTTGTGCCATCTTTGGATGTGAAACCTTCAAGTTGTATCATATACATTCCTTGATCAAGTTTCCATTAAGGAAAGCTATTTTCACATCCATTTGCCAAACCTCGTAGTCGTAATGAACGACAAGTACTAGGAGTATTCTTATAGATTTTAGCATAACAACTGGTGAAAAAGTTTCACTATAGTCAATACCTTACTGTTGTTGATAACCTTTTGCAACCAAACGTACCTTATAGGTAACCACATTACCATCCATATCGGTTTTCTTCTTGAAAACCCATTTGCACTATATAGGCTTGATTCTTTCGGGTGGATCAACCAAAGTCCATACTTCATTGTCATACATGAAATCCATTTCTGACTTCATTGCGTCAAGCCACTTGTTAGATTCTAAACTATGTAGAATGTCCTTGTAAATGGTAGGCTAATCTTTTTCTATGAGCAATATGTCATTGTGGTCACTTATGAGAAATACATATCTATCAGGTGCTACTCATATCCTACTCAACCTACGAGACTCTTATGTGTTAGAAGGTTCATCACTACGGATGAGTACACACAGTTGATCAATATTTATTTGTTCTTCTTGAACTTCACAAAGTTCAAGTTGGCTCCTACTATCTCATTTAAACATGTGCTCATTCTCTAAGAAAACAGTATGTTTCAAAACAAAAGCATTATTTTTAGAAGGAAGATAGAAGTAATATCCAAAGGATTCTTTTAGATATCCAACAAACAAACATTTGTCAGAATTACTTTCAAGTTTGTCTGAGATTGCCCTTTTAACAAAAGTAGGGCAACCCCAAATGCTAAAATGAGATAACTTTGGTCTCTTACCAAAAAACAGCTCATAATGAGTGGTATCAATCATTTTTTTATGGAACTCTACTTAATATATAAATAACAGCCTCCAGTGCATATCCCCCAAACGATTTTGGTAAGTCTGCAAAAGCCATTATGGTCCGTACCATGATCTAGAAGGGTTCGATTCCTTCTCTCTGATACACCATTATGTTGAGGTGTTATAGTGTAGTCCATTGGAATATTATCCTATTATCTCTAAAATAACTTAGAAACTCTTGACAGAAGTATTCACCTTCTCAATCGAATCTAAGAGTTTTAATACTTTTGCTAAGTTGATTCTCTACTTCATTATTGAAATCTTTGAACTTGTCAAATGCTTCAGACTTGTATTTCATTAAATACAAATACCTATATCGTGAATAGTCATTGATGATGGTTATAAAGTAGTGATAACCTCCTCTTGCTTGTATAGACATTGGGCCACATATATCTATATGTATAAGTTCTAATAACTTTTTAGCCATTTCTCTTTTTCCAAAAAATGGAGTTTTAGCCATTTTACCAAGTAAACAAGAATCACATGTGTCATATGATTTATAATCAAATGACTCCAAGTCACCCAATTTATATAACTTAGACACACGTTTTTCATTTACATGGCCTAAACGACAATGCCATAAGTAAGATGAGATTGAGCTATCTTTTCTTTGTTGTTTTTCATTTATATTGAGAATTGCATTATCCATGTCAAGAACATATAAACCATTAACCAAAGTTGTAGAATCATAATGGATATCATTTAATGAAAACGAACAATGTTTATTCTTAAAATTTAAATGAAATCTGAATAAGTCTAAATAAGCAACGGAGATAATGTTTTTCAATAAAACTGGTACAAAATAGTAGTTTTGAAGTTCTAAAATTAATCTAGAAGGTAAATTAAAATGATAAGTCCCCACAGCTAGTGCAGCAACGTTTGCTCTATTTGCAGGTTGCAGGTCCATATTGCCCTTTTCCAGCCTTCTACTGCCCTTTAGCCCTTACAAATTATTGCATAAATAAGATCCACAACCGGTATCCAATACCCATATCTCATTATAAAAGACAATATTAATATCAATCATAAACATACCAGGAGTAGAAGTAGAAGTGCTTACAAGCTTCTCCTTCTTCTTCTTTTCTTTCATAGTCTCCAAGTAGACTTTGTAGTTGCGCCTCCAATAGCCCATCTTATCATAATGATGACATAGGTCTTTAGTGGCTACTTCCTTCTTCTTCACGCCTCCTTTGGGCTTGGTAGGATTCTTTTTCTTCTTCTTGGGAACTTTCTTCTTAGAAGACGAAGAACCTACTAGCAAGATTACCTTATCATCCTTCTTCATAGATGATTCAAAAGTCTTAAGCAGATTGATAACCTCAAGTATGGTGGTCTCAACATTGATCATGTGGTAGTTAATCACAAATTATGAAAAACTACTTAGTAATGATTGCAGAATTAAGTCAATACTTAAATCGTGATCCATTACCAACCCAAGAGACCTAAGCTTTTCAATATAGCCCAACATTGCAGCTCATGAGTGGCCACTAAAGCACCCTCAACCATCTTAGAACGGAATAGTTGCTTAGAGATTTCATATCTCTCAGTTCTAGCTTGTTTATCAAATAGCTCTTTAAGATGGAAGATAATGGTTTGAGTATCCATATGCTCGTGCTGTTTTTGTAACTCAGGAGTCATTGACACCAGCATAATACATGATGTAGTGTCATTGTCGTCCTTGTGCTTCTTGTGGATAGCATGCTCATCAGTAGGAGCATCTTGGGTTGGAGGTGGCGAATATAAACATCTAGCACGTAGAACAACTTTTCCAACTTGAGAATGATTCTCAAGTTTCTATACCTATCCAAATAGTTTGATTCGGTGAGCTTATTTGTTTTCTAGATACTACGTAGGTTTAGGTTTGTCGACATGATGCAAGTGACCTAGATGTAAAGATAGAGTAATTAGAACAAGTATATGCTCATGATATGCAAGTAATTAGGTCTTTAATTAAACACATTTTTATTCTACTATTTTACTCAAATCAATAACCGCACTATTGACTCGGGAAAGCCCATTGGAAGCTTTCCTAGTGGACCAATATCTAAATTCCTTAAGAATGACCTTGGATTTGCCCAACAAGCCACTCTTAAGTTCAGTGGTAAGTATCCAATACCAATTACATCAAATGTAGCTATTGTATTATTGGGCGATTAACATCTTTTAATTATTAAAGTATTTAATACAATCCCAACCTTGCCTCTAATATTCTTTATACTTGGGTTAGCCCAACCGGGATAAAGAAATTGGTTAAGTCCAACCCATTAATCAGAAATTAAATTCCACAACTTCAACATAGTCAATGTCAAGTAGGCTTGGGTATGCCTAACAACCTGGTCTCTAAAAAGAGCTTTCGTTCTTACTATATTAATGGAAGGCATTAGTTTTAATATTATTTGAGGGATTTATTCCTTTTAGTTGTCTCACCTTTTGGCATGCATACAATTTATCAATAAGCAGCAAAAATTGATAAACATGGTAATAAACAATTACGTGGCATGGTTATGAACTTTCTAAATTAATTTCCTCGAGCCATCAAGGAAATTAATATGGTCAACCCTATGTGTTCATGGATGATTTAAGTAGAATGTCTTACCATCTCGCATCATTTTGATTGCAGTCTGCAAAATCTTGTAAATAAAATTCTACTTCAATCTAACCTATATAAACTAATTAGATAATTTCCTAAAGGAAGAAACCTCAAGTTACATTCGAGAGGAGTTAGATTAGAGGCAAATTACACAATAATTTGAGATAAGGCAGGATGCGCAAGCCCTATTTAATTAAAACAAAGCGCTAAAAAAACATGAACATATAAGTTTGGTTTAGTCCATAACCATCAACCAAGCCAATAACACGTGCTTAAAATACAACATAAAACATCCAAGGCACAAACATCCAAAATCAGTATTTTGGAGAAATCTGGGTCCAAAATCAAATTTTCAAAGTTTTGGGCCGAAATCAAATTTTGGAAAATTTTGGGTCCTATATATGATTTTTAAAAAATATTTTTATCCAAAATCATAGGTTTCAAATAAATTCTAATCATTATTAGAACCTATTCTCAAAATTAGAAAAGATAAAAAAAAAACTTATTATTATTGTTTTTTATATAAAACAGTGCAAGCCGCGTGCCAGTTGGGACTAACCGCACCCGATTAGCACATAAAACACGGGAAGAACAGAGTGCACCGGGCACTAGATAGGTTAAAGGTACCCGGTGCCAGGTATGCTCTGAAGGTGGAAATTCAGCAAAATTTTCAAGCAACAGTAAGCATAATAACCACTATTCATCTTCTTCCTGGATTTTGCAATTTTTTTTTCATGAAATGCTAAAGTAGTTTTTAGACAGTTGAAAACAATTTCGATATCAAGCATTGTTAATCAATATTAACAACCAACTGTAATCTACATTACAATTTAAACAACAATCCAAATTGTTGAATCAAAAGCTTAATTGCAGGAAGAACAGGAAGTTATTCACAGAACCATTTACAGAACCATTCTGCAACATTCATTATGCAGAAAACCAGACCCACGCGGAAACAATTACCCAAACGATTTTCAATGACCCAGACACTTCAAACCAGAAAACCCAGACACACCATACAAAGAAGTAGACATACAATAGTCATGATCATACAGTAACATGCTCAGAAATGATTTCAAATCAATTAAAGACCTATTAAAACACAAACAGAAGTCTCTGATACATTGTTGGATTTCATCACGCTTATCAAATATGAACACAGCAGAAATAACCATAAAATCCATACCCAAGGATTACGTGTTTGCAATTAAAGCTGGAATAGAGGAAGGAAAGGGAGATTACCTTCTGTAGTAGAAAAATAAAATTTTTGTTGCGGATAGAAATTTAATCAGCAACCCAAGAACTAATTCCCTCTGTTTTGATCATCCAATCGCACTACTACAATCCACGAGTGGGATTATCTCTAGCAATAATCCACACAAGGTTGAATTGCTCACAAAACCCACTCAAAACTATGCTAGTAGAAGAGGAGCGGCTAGGTTTTAATTGGAGAAGAATTAGGGATGAAGAAGAAATAATTTCTCAGAATCCTTTCTGCAAAAGGGAACGAATCCTATATTTATAGTTTTAGGATTTGTGTAAATTACAATTAAGCCCTCCAAGATCCAATGTCTACAATTGAGCCCTTGAAGTTTATATAATTGCAACCAAGTCCCATAAATTATAACAAACTTATAATTCATCTATAAATTTATTTTCTTCTCTTAATTAACCCCACAATATTATCAAATAATACATATTGAACATTCAAACCTTTATTGTGTGTGACCCATTAGGTTTCCTGGTCTTATTGATAGTACAATATGAATTAATTCTAACAACTTTAGAATTAATAATCCTAAATAAAATATAAGATTAATTTATTAATTCTCTAACTAATAAATTCATATTTAGCACATCAAGAGC
>JANUWF010000880.1:7500-12500 GCA_026120185.1 Voacanga thouarsii | reverse complement strand
GCCTTCTTCATCATCTTGTTCATCCTTCAGGGATGTTCGGTAGGTGTCCGGGCCTCCTAAAAAATCCTTCCGACAAGAAATGCTGCTTGAACATTGTAAGACATGGAATCGTCTCGCTCTTGTGAACACTGATCATAAGTGGCAAAAGCCGCCGGAATGCTCATTTTTTGTCCACCATAACGGCCTCGACGTAATTCTCTCTGGAAGTCGTCCTTACAACCCTTGACTCCCGCGGGCTACGTTCGAACTAAACGAGAGTAAGGCTTTCTTCCCAAGAAAACAGACTGACCTACTAGGAGGGGGAAGGACCCGCGCCACCAGCAGCACAAAAGAGCGGCCTACAAGCGACTGATAACTCAATTTGAAAATGAATTCGGCTCGGATAAAAGCATGAAATTCGTCGGAAGTCTTAGCTAGCTTTAAGGTAGGGTCTCAGGATTTCTGCCGGCAAGTCTGAGCCCGACTTTTGCTTTAGCGATAGGGGGTTGTTACACTTCCAGCTCCATTTGAACTCGGAGGTAATTTAATAAGAAACAAGAGTTTTAACTCCTAACTCGGAACTATTAAGTCAGAGGGAAGATATTCTTATAAGCTCGCTTCTTTCCCCGGTGTTCTTAAACCGCGTTTTCCTTATGACTTACAAGACTAGTAAGAAAAAGAACTCAAAGAGGCGTTAAGAAGCGAATTAGGAGGTTCGTTTTGAAGGTATGAAATTAAGCTGCTTCTCCTTCTAAGCTAAAGGCCATTCCTATAGGAAATATAATGGGAGAAGAGAGAGTTCCTTAAGAAGCTGATTTAGGAGGCGAACCGGTCGTTAAAGAGAATGAGAGGAATCACTCCTTAGCCGTGTGCGACGGAGGTAAAAGACTCTATTCTTTCTTAGGTTACACCTCTAGTTCATAAAGAAACACGAACTCCAGGAAGAGAAAGAACAAGAAGAACTCGTCTCTTAGATGCCGCTATGCGTTCGTTAAGAAAAGAAGACCGGAGAGAAGGTATGTAATTACCATACGATAAGCCGGTCGTTTTGAAGGAAGAGAGTATCTATCCGTTCAGGAAGAAGTTTTCTCTGTTATGTTACACTTGAAACTACATATGAAAGAATTCCTGTTACACCTCCAGCTCCATATTAACTCGAACTCCAGGAATTCCTTAGGAGCTCTAGCCCCGTTAAGAAAGAGATTTAGCCCTGAGTGTAGAGGTAACGAAGTTATAGATTTAGAGGGGAAGGAAGAAAGCACTTTTAGAGGTCAAATTACATAAGCTAATAGATCTTAGATCAGCAAATGAAGTAGGGCTCTCCACTTAAAGAATACCCCCTTTGAAAAAGTCCTGGACTGCAGAAAGAGGATCTGAACTAGGGATTTCTCAACATTCAAATCTTTACTAGTGTGAGAACTAGCTATGACAGGGTCAAGGGGAATATTCTATTAAGAGAATCAGTCTTACAAGACTTTCTATACGACCCCTTAATACCAGTTCGGAATCTGAATAAGGAATCAAGCCGTCCATGCGAAATCTTAAGCACAGGGGAGACAGCCTAGTAACACAGGCACCTACTTTGTTTCGATTACGCGCATCTGAGCTACTAAGTGCATGGATATAATATCTTGCGATAGGTCTCAACGAGCCTGGACATACATTGTCTTCCCTTACTCAATGCTTTGCATTGACGATTAAGATGTAAGTAAGGGGCATCCCCGTGCCGTGGTAGAAAGAAGCCTAGCAGGTATTTGTGGAGACTGACGAGGGGCTTTTGAGTAGCCTTTTTTTTACTTTCTAAGAAAATCCTACGGCAAGGTGACTACTAGCCTACCATGGATGAGGATTGTCACGATGTCATTAATAAAGATCAGTGTTCAAAATGGCAAACTCATGCTGATCTAATTTAATTCACGCACCTAGGGCTAAGGACTTTCACTCTTTAGCCATTTTTGAATCATTCTCCTCTGGCCAGTCGGCCCCTTAACTGTTTAGGAGATCGAACCAAACCAAAATGGTTATTTAGACTCTGTCGGGTGCCTTGGGGCTAATGCATGGGGCAATGGAACTTAGGCCTTCTAGCCCTTCTATTATGGCCTTCGTTTATTCCTGCTTTAAGCTTAAGTGTGCTGACTTAGGGGATGAAGAATCAGTTGAACTCACTCGACTAAGAATCCTAGAAAGCGGTGCCCTTGGTTCAGTCTTTAGAGAAAGTGCTGTTGATTCGGTCCTTTCAGCAGTTGGCGCGTAATCTCCCTCACCCCTCTTTTAGTGTAACTGACTCTTTTCAATAGATGAGCCGACTTGGTCGTCCTATCCGGCAAGCGCAGACCGGGAATTACTTATCCGTAAGTAAAGCAGGCAAAGTCTAGCTGCCTATTCCAGTCGTCCATAAGAAGCGCTTACTCGAACAGTGGGAAAAGCAGATAAGAGTCCATGTGACTAGACGAATTCCGTAGCTACGTATTTTGTAACAAGGTATGCAATAGCATACTGTAAAAGCACTTTCCTAGCTCTTTAAGTGAATGCCTTACCCACTTAAGTTATAATTGAATAACCCCCGTTGAATTTAAGTTAAGTATGGTACCTTTAGGTTTTTATTCAGCTACACTCACCTTTTCTTTCACTGAACTAGAAGAGTAGCAATCAGCTCTGGAACTCATTCCTTTAGAAAGACCGCGGCACCAGCCTTTCTTTACCTTGCTTTTAAGGGTAAGCTTGTCTTTCACCGGCTCTTTATGCTGCTTACGCGCATGCGTGGTTATGTTCGGCAGCTCGCTCCTGGTGGTAGCCATTCTTCCGGGGCCTAAGTTAGCGAAAGGGATCAACCAGGCTACCAGTTTAGCTACTTAGTTCCAGTACTAAGCCGATAGTCGTTATCGATCTACAGGATCGGTAAGCAGCCCATGGGAATGGGATTAGATGTCATCTATTCCTAGTAGATGCATCTTGAGAGGACAGGACGTTACGGGCAGGCACTAGGTGCTGTGTATGGAAGATGCCGCCAGCACTGCTCTAATGGAACCGCCCATGAAGAGAGACAAGATAACTGATCTTATTAGAAAGAAATAACCAGACTCCTTTGATAGAGTCAGGCGATTTTCTTGCTTTCAGATAGAGTTTCGCTATAGCAGGTTCCCTGACTTATTTTATCTTCACCCGCCCGAAGGTTTGACGAGAGGGTCTTTCTTTTTAGTAGAACTTTCTATGTTTATCCGATTCGACTCAGGGCGTAGGAGGCGGGGCCAGAGTATGACGATCTAGTTGATCCAGTCGGTTCCCCCAAGTTGTGTTTTCCCGATTCATTCCGAGGGTTCTACTTGACTTTTGAGTGTAACTGTCTCTAGATACAGTATAGCAAGGGAGGCTTGGTATAAATCTCTCTCTGAGACAATCTTGAACCTGGTTGTGTTTACATCTTCTCTATACCCGGGCAGAACTCGAGATACTAAGGCCAGGTAGTTCTCATTCTACCTACTTCTATAGTGGGAACCATCAATTTAGGTGCGTTGGTACTCAAAGTACCTTCAAATCTTGCAGAAATAGCAAAGAAGCTAAGTATTTTTATATACTTTTCCGAACTCTTTTTCTATGCAGCTAAGCTAAGATGGAGTTAAGAACCTTCCTCATTCAGCTAAGAAGCAAAGACTATAGAGAGAATCACACCCTACCTGCTACCAAACTGGATCGGTTTTTCACCTTTTTAACTAGAGAAAGTAGAGGTTTAACCTTCTCTTTCTCTAAGGTTGTTTATATGGCATTTGTTCCCCCCGCTTGGAGGCGGAGTCCCGTAGCTACAGCTACTCTTTTCTTCTGCTACTGCTGAATCCTCTCACAAGGTGAACTACCTGACTCAGAAGTCGAGGCTCGAAGGCAACCTTTAGGGAGAAGATTGAATCAGGATCAGAACCAAGATAAGGTTTGGCAGGAACTAAACTAGCTCTATTAAAGCTGCTGGAGATTCGGATTCGTCTAAAAGTTTAGGAAATGACTCTGACTAATCCCGATATTCTTAAATATGTTTTTAGATAATAAGGAAGCAGGAATCTCTACTTTGGCTCAAGGAAAATGAGGAGCTCACTCTCACTGGTCAGAGAGGCCTGCCTTACCTCAAAGGATACTGACCGTCGGGAGAATTCCCCTTTCTAAGGAAAAAAATTAGAGTGAAGCGCTTCAAGGGATCAAGTCTGATTTAGAGCAAAATCACATCCTTGGGATTCAGTTAGAGTTGCAGTAAAGGAAGATTTTTAAGATTGTAACTAAGATCAACTTTCTCCTCTTTACTTCAAGACTTGTGTCTTGCTTACTCCCGGATGAAGGCTATGAAGCAACTAAGAAGCTGTGAATGCAGGATAGCCGCTGCGGATTTCCGTAGCTAAGCGAAAAGCAGTAGCACTAAAGTATGCAGTAAATCAATCAAGACTAAATATAACTGGCAAGAAGCTTCAGACGAAGAAGATAGCTCACAGGAACGACTAAAAAACTCAAACCGGGAAGGAGAGGGTGAGGGTGCGCCTAAAAAACTTTCGGGTAAGACAGAGTTCTAACGATTGCGAAGATGTAAGGAAAAGAAGCTAAGCAATTGAGGTGAGGAATTACCAGATTCTAATTCTACCCCTAGATTCATGAGTTTTCAGAAAGTGCGGCTAGTGAGCATAACTAGACCCAAGTCAGTCAAGCCAGTAAGTAGGGAAAAGTAGAAAAGTGAACAGCTCTAGCTCTGGCTTACATGAGCGAAGAAAAGGAAAAAGCGCCTCAAAGGAAAGAAAAGACTGACGCTAAGAAAGCGATGTCACTGTCGGTGTAAGTAAAAAATTCCCAGCTCTGGAGTACACAAACAAGTAAGTGAGCCAGTAGCTAGAGTTCTGGGGAAGCAGTTCTTTCTTCTGCTAGCGGACAGGAGTCCCGATCAGGAGTTTCGGTGTCGTCAATCAGAATATTCCAACAGGTCCCCTGTCCTTATGAGATCCTCTTCGGTAAATCCCTTCTGTAGAGGATCCCGTAGAGTCAATTCCTCC
>JANUWF010000880.1:0-2500 GCA_026120185.1 Voacanga thouarsii | reverse complement strand
AGAGAATTGGATTTGGTTAGACAATGTGTGGTTGGTAAACAGGGATCGGTTTTTTAGCAAGGTACGGAATGTATCGTCAAATATTCAATATGATTCCACAAGATCTAGTTTCGTTCAAGTAACGGATTTTAGCCAACTGAAAGAATCTTCTGATCAATCCAGAGATCATTTGGATTCCATTAGTAATGAGGATTCGGAATATCACGCATTGGTCAATCAAAGAGAGATTCAACAACTAAAAGAAAGATCGATTCTTTGGGATCCTTCCTTTCTTCAAACGGAACGAACAGAGATAGAATCAGACCGATTCCCGAAATGCCTTTCTGGCTATTCCTCAATGTCCCGGCTATTCACGGAACGTGAGAAGCAGATGATTAATCATCTGCTTCCGGAAGAAATCGAAGAATTTCTTGGGAATCCTACAAGATCCGTTCGTTCTTTTTTCTCTGATAGATGGTCAGAACTTCATCTGGGTTCGAATCCTACGGAGAGGTCCACTAGAGATCAAAAATTGTTGAAGAAAGAACAAGATCTTTCTTTTGTCCCTTCCAGGCGATCCGAAAATAAAGAAATGGTTAATATATTCAAGATAATTACGTATTTACAAAATACCGTCTCAATTCATCCTATTTCATCAGATCCGGGATGTGATATGGTTCCGAAGGATGAACCGGATATGGACAGTTCCAATAAGATTTCATTCTTGAACAAAAATCCATTTTTTGATTTATTTCATCTATTCCATGACCGGAACAGGGGAGGATACCCGTTACACCACGATTTTGAATCAGAAGAGAGATTTCAAGAAATGGCAGATCTATTCACTCTATCAATAACCGAGCCGGATCTGGTGTATCATAAGGGATTTGCCTTTTCTATTGATTCCTACGGATTGGATCAAAAACAATTCTTGAATGAGGCCAGGGAATCCTAGATTCTTAGATGTCGAGAATCAGCCCTTTTTGTCGCTTGGGCATAGCCTAGATGGTTCTTTGTTGAGAGACTGGATTTTCGAAGAAGAATTTTCTAAGTAAAGTAATCAAGCAGAAAAGCATTCGAACTTTCTCGATGCGGATCCCATCCTACTTTCCCAAGGGGCGAAGGTCCGAGAGTTTCGTAAGTTCTTTGAGCCGAGGTTGGAAAAGAATAGGAATGGAGTGAAGAAGAAATGAACTTCACTCTAGGCAAGAACTCCTTCTTCAAATGCTTTCTCTGGTTCGCTTGCCCTTGTTCAACTACTTTCCCTTTCTGTGCTTCCTACTCACTTCTTTCGGAGGGAAGACCCGGCAAAGTCAGCATCTTACCCGGCAATCTACGATCTACCCAGCGCCTTAGTTTATGTTGAATAGGCATACCCGACTTCCAGCTAAATTGTCAAAGAAAGCTATCCGTGCTTAAATTCCTAGCTTGAAAGCATTCTTTGAAGCAAAAATTCCGGTAAATCAAGCCCAAGCCTAACCTAAGCCAAAGCCTGCGTAGAATACTTTACTTTTCCATGTGCAAGACCACAAACAGTATTCCCCCTCAAGCTCAGCTCTGCGAAGGCGTTTCGGAGATTGACCTATCTTTCGAATTCGTATCCGTTGGCTAAGTACTTAGAAGCTTGGCCGCCAGTAGCCAACTTTGGACCTTCAAAAGACGAGTTTTCCCCAAGACTTCCAGTTTATTCTCAGACGAGTCTCACGAAATTCTTAGCTGTCCTTTTGCTCTGAAAGGAAGATTCTAAGGGAATGTGGACATAATCCTTTGCCCTATCGGAACTTATATCTCTGTCTTTACCCGGAGGTTCCCGAATACACTGGCTCGGCAGGTAGAGTCCGGCTATCCCTTTCTTGTTCTTCGCTCATTGAAGAACCCCACGTATGGCACGAGTGAGGAAAGGATCTTAGTCATCGGTGACCGGCTCAAGCCTTTGGACGAGAGTTTCTCGATCAACTAGCTCACTTAAAGAAGTAAAGCCACTATCATCTACAATATTGTTTTAGAGTGCTTTTTCAAATATTCCGTAGTGCGCCTTAGCACCTTTCTCACTTAAGGTAAGGGCCTAAATTCCAGCAAGGGTGTACAGACTAAAGTTTTCGTCGCATCTGACTTTCAAAACGTAGCTTCACCATCGCGAAGGATTCCATCCAGCCTTTCCCTATGGCTACCTTATGCCACGTCTCTTCTTGAACACCCTCCTTTAACTTACGGCAGCTCGTAGCTATTGATGGCTTCCTTCTCTTTAAGACCAAGGGCTCTTCCAGAGTGAACACTGTACTCAAATCCTTCTGCTGCTCTTTTCTTCTCCCTGACCTGGAATCAAATTCATTCGTTTGCTTTGGCCTCTCTTTCAGAATATGCCCTCCCGCTTTGGTCACATAGGGGCAGATATCTTGCTCAGTTGCCAGTTTTATCAAATTAGTTCTCATCCAACTCAGTCACTGAAGACCTTGCCAAGCTTGTTCTCAGAGCAGGATTGGATGCTTTCTTAAAGAAATTCTTAGCCCTCTCCTTTTTT
>JANUWF010000878.1:0-36223 GCA_026120185.1 Voacanga thouarsii | reverse complement strand
GCATAACTATAATCCAACCAATCCATTGGAAACAAAGCATGTAATTAATTTATATACATTATATATACAATATACATTGTATATACAATATTCATATAATTAAATTTCATGAATTTATATACATTACAATGCCATTGTATATATACAATATATACAATAATAACAATATATAAAATAATAATTTAGAATTCTAAAAAAAAAGTAAATTTCTACTGAAACAAACATTAATTCACTGAAAATATGAAAATTAAATTTCAACCATTGGAATAACACAATCAATATTTAATTACTTTTGGAATGAAAAAAAAAATTGGAAATTGAACTACTAGTGGAGCGGCGGCGACTAGGCGGCAGGATGACTCTCACTACTCTGGCGGAGGGGAGGGAAAGGAAGGGAGAAGAAAAGGAAGAGGGAAGAAAGGGAAAAGATAAGAAGAAAGTAAGGATAAAGGGAGAAGAGGGGAGCTCGATTCCGATCCAAAGCGGGGAGGGGATGAGTCGCCGGCACGGAGAGGAGAAGAGGAAGAAAAGAGAAAATGAATAAGAAGGCTCTGATTCTAACTATATAATTAATTTAGTGATGGCCATGATCTCATTGCTAAGCCCTCACAAATAACAAGGGTTTAGCGATGGCAGATAGACCCAAGCAAAATTCCGTGTCCATCGCTAAACTCTTGTTGATCCAGAGGGTTTAGCGAGAAGTTAGCAACAATTATTAAAAGCCATCGCAACACCCTCACTAATAGATAGGGTTTAGAGACGGCTTTTTAAACTTTTCTCGAAATTGTTGGAGGCAAAATTTTGAAGGAATAATGTGAAAATGCCATAGCAAAGCTGTCGCAAATTGCTACGACTTTTGGTATATCCAAATATATGATGAAGACCATAGTTAAGCCATTGCAAATTGCTAGGGCGTAGCTACGGGGTTTAAATTTTTTCAAGAATAAGATAAAGGTCGTAGCTAAGCCATCGCAAATTGCAAGGGTATAGCTACTACCTATGCTCTTTTTTTTTTTTTTTGGTTTTAAATTGAAAATTTTTTTACCGCCAAATATGTGTCTAATTATATATTTAACAATATCCTTCAAATTTTTTCATCATATGTCTATCTTAATATTTAATTGAGATATGTAATAACATATATAATAGTTGGTATATTAAATTTAGTGATATAGTATATCAATATATTGATATATTAGCGGTTAAAAGTTTATGTGCATACATGTGTATAAGTAATACATATTGATATGTTATACATGCTATATGTTATATATTAGTTATCAACACATTCAAATTTATCTTTGTGTGTCTATTTCAATGCCTAATTAAGATTTCCTTCGTTGTAGTTATATAGTATATGAATGTGTTGATGCATTATATTATACATATGTATATATGTATATTTGCTATATGCATATATAGAAATTATACATTAACGATTATATACATTAGATAACATATATACAATCATATACATTATATGTGCATATATATACATTATATAACATATATAACTTATGTAACATAAGTTATATGGAATGTATATACATTATATATTTCATTATATAACATATGTATGTTATATATGTCATTATATAACATATGTTGTATATATATACATTATACAACATATAATGTGTGTGTGTGTGTGTGTGTGTGTATTATCACTAATGTATAAAATATATAATGAATATATATATGTATATACAACTATAACTATTCCTGTATCAATATATCTACATACTATATACTATATGGAGAGATTGAATCTTTATATATTCTAATAAGTTAGAAACAATCACATTGACATATATATATTATTATTCAATATTTCAATCAAACACTCAATAGATACATGATGACTGAATTGAACGATATTTTCAAATACGTAATTAGGTACAAATCTGAAAGTAAAATTTAATTGAAAAAATTATTGTTTTCATTTTTTAGTAAAATTTCGTGAAAAAATTTATAAAGCCGTAACTAAACCCTAGCAATTTGCTAGGGTGTAGCAACAAGTTTATATTCGACGGGTGAAAAATTATTAACTCTGTCGCTAAACCCTATCTAGTTGAGAGGGCTTAGCGACGGAATATTTGTTTTCATTTTTCACCACATTTTATTGTAAAAATTTATAAAGCCATAGCTAAACCTCTCAAATTGTTAGGGTTTAGCTACTGCATTTTGACATTTAATTCGGCTTTACGATGGCATATTTATTTTCATTTTCACTAAAAATTTATAAAGCCGCAACTAAACCCTAGCAATTTGCTATGGTTTAGCTATGGCATCTGGACATTTATCATGGAAATATTTATAACTCCGTAGCTAAAGTCTAGCTAGTTGTGAGGGCTTAGCGATGGAAATTTATTTTCATTTTTCACGAAAATTTTTTGAAAAATTTTCTATAACCGTAGTTAAACCCTAGCAATTAGAGAGGGTATTTTTCTTCGTAGCTAAATTCTCTCTATTAGAAAGGGTTTAGCCACGGATCCTTAATTTTATATTTCAACAAAAATTTGATAAGAACAATTTATAGGGCCGTACCTAAATCCTAACAATCTGCGACGGTTTAGCCACGGAATTTAGCGATGGAGTTATCTGTCCTCTTCAAACTGTCGCAGAATTGTTACCTTTGCAATGCCGTTGCTAATTCAAAGGGTATAGCTATGGATGGTCAACTCATCGATTAATTGTCCCTCCCTTTACTTGGCCTTGTAAATTAGCAACGGAATAGTGGCCATCGCTAAATGCCGTCGCTAAATGATTGTTTTCTTGTAGTGATATTTGATTTTCTTGGGTTTATTTCTTGTAAAACCGCTTCCTTTACATCTTTTCCAATATATATATATATATATATATATATATATATTCAAGGAATTATATATATTTATCATTTCAAGGAAGGAAGTCACAAAAGTACTTTTTATGCGTGTGTGTGTGTGTGTGTGTGTTTTGGTAAGAGGATCAAAATGGTTAATAGAACTAGTCAAGGACTGTTCTGCATGGTTAAAATCATTAAAATATAAAGCTACTAATTGAAATTAGATCTTTTACAAAAGGGTGTAATTTAATTTTTTTAAACATTAAAAAGTATAATATACTTTTTTAGGATTTTGCTTAATTTTTTCTAAAGGATTTTAAAATTTCATTTCCCGCTTCTAGCATCAAGCTTATGTTCATATATTGGATGATGGGCTGAACATGGTAATATCATCAATAGAAGAAGTATAATTTTAGGTGACTTCTCATACGATTAATTTCATGGGATTTCATAGCTTCAACAAGTGAAAACCTTCAACACCATCAAACATTAATTAATTAGCATGCCAACTCAATATATACGATTTAACTGTGATTTTGATTTTTAGATTTAGTAACTTCGACGGTGACAATTTAATCATTCACGTGCTATAATGTTAAAATTTCCTACAACTTTTTGAATATTTAACTCAAATTCTTCTCTTAAATTGGTAGTCATTCATGGCCCATTACTCAATATATTGTGAAGTTAAACGCTATTGGAGATTTGGGTTGAATATCAAGGTGGAAAAGAAGAGAGAGGGAGAGAATCACTTCATTCCTCAATCCTATGTATCAATGAACTCATAAAATCAGCTGATATTAGATATCCAGTTTAACAACGTGGCATATAGAAGCCTCGCTGAGAGAGAAGTGTTGAGAGAGAAGCTCTCAAACTCCGATGAGTTCACTTCCCGTTCTCGATCTCCATGGCTGATCGTCAAGTTGCAGTGAATGTTAACATAACCCATGCTGGTTAGTCATTTCTTTTTTATGGTTTTGTTCACTGTGTAGCTACACTTATGCGAATGTATCCTGTAATGCTATCTCTCTAGCCTACCCGATTATGAACAATGGACAGCCTGCAGTGTCTTAGCTCATTTGTTTCTATCCTGCTTCTTCTTCCTAGTTTTACTCCCTATCTCTCCTAGAAGGTCCTGGTATCCCTTCCAATAATATCCTTTTGTACTATGTATATCAGTTGGCTAGATTGTTGGCTGATTGTAGGGGGATGATCCATTACGTCCAGGGCTTCTTTTATGACATCAAAAAATGACTCTTTGATCTTCATAAACCACTACCTTTGTGTGAATACCAGTTTATCAGTCCCTCGTTTCTGTCTTCTCAAGAGCTCTAATCTGCCTAAGGTTTATTCTTAATTTCAAATTCTACTGACCAACCTCCCGCTCGTCCTATAAACTTTCTCCCACGCAGCTTTTTCCATGTAAGTCAGGTAGTTAGTTTACCGAACCTTTGATACCATTATCTTATTCTAGTTGTTTGTCTTCTTCCTCTTATCCATTTGGCTATATTCCTCTCTCTCTTGGTGTTGGGGGACTGGACCTAATGGTCCAAACAAGACGCCGAAAAAAAGAACTCAATCAGGGGGTTGTTCCAGCGTTTCCTCGGGCAGGCTTAGCAGACATGTCCATTTCCATAGAGCTACCCAATCTGACCCCACCGTCTTTGCCCCAGCTTTGTGAATCAAATTCATCCATTCCTACTACCCCATTATCATCTGCCCTTCCAATCAGTATGAACCTCGTCCACCCACCAGAAACGTCCAAACAATTCGGCCTACGACTCGTCCAAATGGTGAACGTTAACCTCGAAGCACCTGTACCCTCTGTCCCCCTGGACCCTCGGTAGCAGACAACCAAAACAATCCTATTCTGTTGTTCCCTTCCAAGCCATTGGACTCTAATCATATTTCATGGTCCTGGGCTAATGTCGTGAAAGGTAACCGAGGCCAGCAGAATGGTATGAAGCTTAGCCATATGCCCAGCCCCGGAAATCTAATTGACATTGATACATTGGACTTACTGGATGCTGAGGATAAGCTCGGTTTCTGCCTGGTCGGGATGTTTGCAGGTAGGTTTCCTGGAATGAAAGCAGTCATAGATCTTACCAAGCACTGGGGTGTTCAGTCTAAAGTGCATAATCATGCTTCTGGGTGGCTGATTTTTTGATTCAAAACAGATGATGATAGGCAACATGTGCTTCGTGGGGGCCCTTATGCTGTCTTTGGTCGTTCCCTTATGCTCAAAGTGATGCCGGCGGAATTTGATTTCTCCCTTGAAGATGTGAGCATAATGCCGATATGGGTCACTTTTCCAGCCTTGCCTTTGGGATGCTGGAATATGAGAGCTCTAAGTAAAATTGCCTCTGCTGTAGGCATTCCGGTGATGACTGATATGCTTACTGCTACTTTGATCGTGTTTCATATGCTAGAGTACTAGTTGAAGTGGATGTGTTAAAACCTCTAGTGAAGGTGGTGCCTATTCGTTTGCCATCCGGTAAGATCAGGTAGCAGCCAGTCCGCTTTGAATTTGAGCCATCCTACTATACTTACTGCTGTAAATTTAGGCATGTCACGGAGGTATGCATGGGGAAAAAATGAAAAGAAAGGAACAGATGCTAGCACCCAAGACGGACGGAATTATCATTGGCCAAAGTGTAAAGAAAAACAAACGAGTAAGGCCACCTTCTGCACCTGTTGGACAGAACAACAACCTGCGATCACCCTCACCTGGTTTGAATAGGAACTCACACAATGATAAGGGGAAACAACCTGCCACTGGGTTGGAGCAAGACAACAGCCACATCGTGCACAACACACTGTCTGTGCCTGTGAGCAATGAGCAGGGCATGGACAAGGATGCTACCAATGACATTCAAGGACTAAGAGGGGCTGCTGAACTTGATGTTCCATCTTCATCTACCAGACCAAGTTACCAAAGAAGAGGTCGGTCTCGAGTATGACGTCGGGGACACCAACATAGGCATTCAAAATCACACTTAAATGTACATTTCGAAAACAATATTTCTGCCTCTCCTACTAGGACTGAAGGATGTGTTAACAATTCCCCAAATAACATGGGAAATACTGGTAAGGTAACTACTCAAGCAACAAAATTCATTTGTTTGGTATGGAAGAAATATGCACAACGCAGTGTTGACTTGATTGGTGCCCAACGGGCACTGATTAGTCCTAAATGAGAGTAGCATCCTCGAATATTCGAGGGTTAAACAAGACCCTCAAGCAGCACGGGGTTTAGAAGTTTTCTTCTAAACGTCGTATTGATGTTATTGGTCTTCTAGATACAAAACTGAATGTTGTTGGGCTGGAAAATATTTTGCAAATAAAATTCTCTAACTGGTCGACTATTCATAACTTTGTGGAATCGGATGGTGGAAGAATTGTCATCTTCTGGAATGGTGCAAGGGTGGATGTCCTATTATTTCATTGCACTCCTCAGGCTATGACTGTTAGAATCACTTGTAAGATTACTCATGCTACATTTTTTTTCACTTTTGTTTATACTTACAATTCTGTTGTGGCTCATAGAAATTTATGCGAAGATATTCAATTCTTATCTTCAAGGCTGTCGGAGCCATAGATCCTTATGGGAGATTTCAATTCTTATTTACATGTGGATGATAAACTTAGAGGGTCATTGCCTTCAACATATGATATTCGGGACTTTGCATCATTATGTACTAATACTGGCTTGGAGGAACTACCTTATGTTGGCCCTCGGTTCACTTGGACAAACTCTAGGGTGTGATCCAAACTTGATAGAGTTATGGGAAATGATGCTTGGTTTCAATGTTCTACCCAGGCTTCAGTGGAGTTTTTCCCTATTGGCTGCATTTCTGATCATAGCCCTGCTATTTGGTCATTGGTTGATAATACTCTGGATTCAGTACGACCGTTCAGGTTCCTTAATTTTTGGGCTGACCATGTTTCATTCCAAAATATTGTCAAAGGGGTCTGGGATCAGCAACATAGGGGGTTCCACCAGTTCACCCTCTGTCGTCGATTGAAAATGCTAAAGTGTGACCTGAGGAAGCTTAACAAACTGGAGTTCTCTCACCTATCGAATCGTGTTGAACATGCGAACCAGGCTGTACTCAATGCCCAACAGCTTTTACTGGCAAACCCTGAGGATTAGAATCTTATTGCACACTTCAAGGAGTGTAAAAGATTGGCATGGCGTATTGCGGAGGCATAAATGAAGTTCTACCAGCAACTTGCTAAAGGAATGTATGTAGCACACGCTGATAGGAACACTCATTATTTCTTCAACATTGTCAAAAGGAATAAAAAGAGGGGATTCATTGCTTCGGTTCGCAAGGATGATGGTAGCATGACCATTAGCCCTAGGGATCTTGCTGATGAATTTGTGAACTATTACCATGTTCTTCTTGGGACGAAGGTGGACTGCCAGGGAATCAATATTGACTACGTTAGGGCTGGTCCTTTGGTACCTCATGACCTAAAGATGGACTTGGTTAGGGATGTCACTATCCAAGATATCAAATCAGCCCTATGGGACATTGGTGATTGCAAAGCCCCCAGCCCTGATGGATACTCAGCCTTATTTTTCAAGAAAGCTTGGGATACGGTGGGAGAAAGTCTTTGTTATGTTGTTTCAGAATTCTTCACATCTGCAAAAATTCTTAAGCAGATTAACCATTCCATTATTACCCTGGTTCCGAAAACTGATCATGCTGAGAGGGTGTGTGACTACCGTCCTATTTCTTGTTGTAATATGGTGTACAAGATCATATCCAAGATTCTGGCCGACAGACCGAAGCTGGTTGTACCTATCCTTGTGGACACTTCTCAGACGGCATTCATTCAAGACAGACTCATGACTGATAATATCTTGATGGTTCAGGAACTTATGCGTATGTATAGTAGAACAAGAGTTTCTCCTCGATGTACAATTAAAGTGGACCTAAGGAAGGCTTATGACTCAGTTAATTAGGATTTCTTAATGGATCTTCTTGCAGAGCTTGGGTTCCCTCCTCTTTTTGTGAATTGGATCGAGCAATATGTCACCACTACCTCGTACTTTGTAGCTATCAATGGGACTGTCCATGGATTCTTTACTGGAGCAAAAGGTCTACGCCAAGAGGACCCGATATCCCCTTTGCTATTTGTCATTTGCTTGGAATATTTCTCACGGATTGTCAAAGTTCACACACTTGGCGGTATTTTCAAGTATCATCCCAAGTGTAAGGGGCTAAGGATTACTCACCTTGCTTTTGCGGATGACCTTATGTTGTTTGCTAAGGGTGATTGTTCCTCTATACGCATTCTCCTTAACTGCCTGGAAGAATTTAAAAGGAGCTCAGGTCTTGAAATCAATAAGGATAAGTCTAATATTTATCTTGCAGGAATCCATTTGAATGATCAGGAGAATATTCTGCAAACTACCGGCATACCTATTGGGGAATTCCCGTTCCGCTACCTTGGCCTACCAATCATGAATGGTAAAGTTCGGTTTACTTTCTACAAACCATTGCTTGACCGCATTGGTTCATACATTGGCCGATGGTGCGCTCATTCTCTCTCTTATGCTGGGCGCCTCCAACTGATCCAATCTGTTCTCCAAGGGGTTGAGTGTTTCTGGTTATCTATCCTCCCTACGCCAACGGCTATCATTTGTCAGTTGGATAGGATAGCTAGGGATTTTCTTTGGGACTCAAAGAACTCCCTGATTGCATGGAAGAATATTTGTCTCCCGAAAAATGAGGGTGGTCTTGGTTTGCGTGACTTGCACACTTGGAATAGAGCGTTACTGTCTAGAATAATTTGGGACATCCAATCGGAGAAAAATTCCTTGTGGGTCAAATGGGTGACACACTATTATTTAAAAGGCAGATCTGTTTGGGAGATCGACCTTCACAGGGACCACTCACTTGTATTTCGTAGACTGCTAGCAATTAGAGATATGATACTGGAGCATGAACGAGATATTAATTGTGCGGCTGATCAGCTTCATTCTTGGGCCATGTGTACTAGTTCTTTCATAGGTTGTGCTTATGACTATCTGAGATCAACTGCACAGAAGGTGTATTGGACCAAAACCATATGGGAACAGGGACTAACGCCCAAACACTCTTTCATTCTTTAGTTGTGTGCTAAGGGTAGGCTTAAAACCAAGGATACACTTGTGTTCAGGCTTGATGACTTGTCCTGTCCTTTATGTAAGGTACATCCAGAAACGTCTAATCATCTATTTTTCAAATGCTCAATTTCATCTACTATTTGGACGGAAGTTAAAAAGTGGCTTGGTTTACCGAATAATCTGGATTCGGCCAAAGCCTGTCTTAGGTGGTTTTGGCGCACCAACCATGGTACTTCGTGGTTTACTAAGGCTAAGTCTACTGCTTTGGCAGCCACTTTCTACTACATCTGGTTTGCTCGAAATAAGGCCATTTTTGAGAATGCGGTGTGCCAACCGTTGGAGATTATCAAGAAGATTAAAACACATGTGTACAATGTTATCTTTACTTTGTACCCTAATGTTGTGCCTACCTTTTCGGACTGTATTGAGATCCACTAGCTTGTAGTCTCCTTGACTATAAACTAGTAATCCATGTATATTCTTTTTGATAAATATTAATATATTTACATTTACATAAATAAAAAAAATAGAAGCCTCGCTACAGGCAAAAATGTAGTACAACAAAACTAAGACCGAAACCCCATTCATCCTCTTCTCTGCACTTCACTGTAAGAAACAAGGAATTAATTCTAGTAGCTATATGAAATAATAGTCAGCACTGGGAAGAAGAGTCTCAGTCAAAAGCCCCTGTAATAGTCTTGCTGCCATTAGTCGTCTAATTATTGAAAAAGAAAAAGTTATGCTCTGTTGACTAGTTTGGACTCTCGTTGTGAGTCATTCAGCACCAGAATGCTCAAGCCTTCGAAGTAGTGTCCCTTCTTCAAGGCTTTGAGCAGTGAACAATTATGCAAGAATCATCCCACTTAGCATTCGATGGATAACATAACACTCCGCCTCAATAAGGCATCAATAGAGGTAGCATTCTATGGATAACATAACACTCCACACAGACCTGCGCAACAACATTGATCACAGTCCTAGACCTCTTTTCCCTAATGGAACTCCATTATGTTGCATGATACCCACTAAACGCGATATGCACCAATATAAAACTTGTTGTCAAATTTGCTCAAAGAAAGGTTATATTGCTAGTATCTGTTGGGAAAGATACAAGGACAAACCAGTGCAACCTACAGAAGTTCCACAAGCTTTGGATGCTCTAACACTTAACAACTCAATTCAGGACAATTACATGATAGGTAACACTAAAATCTTATCACATTTATGTTCTCCTTCTTTTTTTTTTTTTTATCACAATGTAAAATGTTTTTTATTGATCAAATAGAATTTACATGAATGTTTATTAGTTTATAGTCAAGGTGACTATTAACTAGCAGACGTGAACACCAGTTTCCAAACTAGTCAGAACATTAGGGTACAATGTAAAAATAACAATGTACACATGTGTTTTTATCTTTTTCATAACATCCGACGGTTGGCACACGGTTCCCTCAAACAATGCCTTGTTTCGTGCAGTCCAAATGTAGTAGAACGTGGCAGCCATAGCAGTAGCCTTAGCCTTTGCTATCCAGGATGAGCCACGGTTTGCATGCTTATACCACCTAAGACAAGACCGCACTGTATTCATTGCTTGCGGCAAGCCCATCCACAGTGTAATTTCCATCCAAATGGATGCAGACACTAGGCACTTGAAAAATAAATGGTTAGTCGTCTCCATATGTGCTTTACACAAAGGACAAGTTAAGTCATCCAAGTAGAACACAAGAGCATCCTTAGTCTTCAAACGCCCCCTAGCACACAGCCAGACCATGAATGAGTGCTTGGGGGTAAGTCCCTCCTTCCAAATAGTTTTTGCCCAGAAAACCTTCGAGGAAGGTAACTGAAGGTAGTCGTAAGCCAAAGAAGTGAAGGAGGAGGTAGATGTAGCCCAACTATGTAGAAGTACAGACGCAGAGAGGGGACCATTTTCTCACTCAAGTATCAGGTCTCGAATTCCTAGCACTTTACAAAATAATGGAGAATGGTCTCTATGGTGCTTAATCTCCCAAACAAATTTGCCCTTTATGTAGTAGTGATCTAACCACTGGACCCACATGGATTGTTTCTCAGATTGTATGTCCCAGATGATTCTTCTTAAGAGTGCCCCGTTCCAAGCCCCTCGGCAGTCTTGGGTAGACAGATATCCTTCCAGGCAACTAATGACCTTTTGGAGTCCCATAAGAAATCACGAGCCATCTTATCCAGCTGAGAGATCACTGCGGCCGGAGTGGGGAGAATGGACAGCCAGAAACATTCCACACCCTGAAGGACAGTTTGGATAAGTAGTAGGCGGCCAGTATAAGAAAATGAACGTGCATGCCAACGGCTAATGTAAGATCTAATTCTGTCAAGCAAAGGTCTGTAGAGAGATAGACGGATTTTCCATGCATGATAGGCAGGCCAAGGTAACGAAAAGAAAATACCCCAATAGGTATACTTGTATCAGCCAAAAGACCCTCCTGGTCCGTGTTACAAATACCAGCCATATAGATATTGGACTTTCCCTTGTTGATTTAAAGACCCGAGCACCTATTGAATTCATCCAGGCAGTCCATGAGGATTCGAACAGATGGACGATCACCCCTTGCAAACAGCATAAGATCATCTGCAAATGAAAGGTGGGTAATCCTCAATGCTTCACATTTGGGATGATAGCGGAACAAAGTCCCAAGTGTACGTACTTTAACAGTCCCAAGCATATGAACAAATAGAAGTGGAAAGATAGGATCCCCCTGCCGAAGACCTTTTTCACCTCTAAAGAACCCGTGCATTGTCCCATTAATAGCAATAGAGAAGGAAGTAGTGGTCACACACTGCTGAATCCAAGCCACGAATATATGTGGGAATCCCAGTTCATTGAGTCATAAGCCTTCCTAAGGTCCACCTTAACCAAACAACGAGGTGAAACTCTTTTCCTCCCATAAGTACGCAGAAGCTCCTGAACAAGTAGGATGTTGTCAGCCATGAGTCTGTCCTTTATGAACGTTGTCTGCGAGATGTCCACAATATGAGGTAAAACAATCTTGAGCCTGCCTGTCAAAATTTTTGAAATAATCTTGTACACAACATTACAACAAGAAATTGGTCTATAGTCCCCCACGCTGACGCCATGTGCAGATTTAGGAACAAGAGTGATAACAGAATGATTAAGCTGCTTGAGGATTCTGCAAGACAAGAAGAATTCCTTGACAGCATCACAAAGGCTCCTTGCAACCGTGCCCCAAGCCCGTTTAAAAAATAATGCAGAGTACCCATCCAGTCCTGGTGCTTTGTAGTCCCCGATGTCCCATAGTGCCTGTTGAATATCTTGGTCAGAAACTGGCCTGATCAAGTCCTCCTTGAGGTCATGTGGGACCATTTGGCCAGCACGGACATAGTCTACATTGATGCACTGGCAGTTAACCTTTGTCCCCAGTAGATTGCGATAGTACTCAACAAATTCGTTAGCAAGAGCCATAGAAGTGTTAGTCATAGAACCATCCTCCTTGAGAATAGGAGCGATAAAGCTCATTTTTTTGTTCCGTTTAACAATGTTGAAGAAATAACGTGTATTCTTGTCAACATTGGCCACATACTTCCCTTTTGCAAGTTGCTGGTAGAACTTCAATTCCGCATCCGCAAAGCGCCATGCATTCCTTTTGCACTCTTTGAACTTGGAGATAAGGGCTAGGTCATGAGGGTTTTCAATTAATTGCTATTGGACTCTCTGTACATCCTTGTTTGCCTGTTCAACACGTGCGGATAAATGTAAGAATTCGGTTCCGTTTAATCTGCATGCAGTCCTTCTTAAGCTCTTTCAACCAATGACAGAGAATAAATTGGTGGTGCCCCAAGTAGGGACGAACCCATACCCCCTTAACCAAATCCTGAAATGAGACATGGTCAGCCCAGAAATTAAAGAACCTGAATGGGTGCTTAGAAACACCATGGTTTTCAACGGTAGACCAAAGGTAGGGGCAATGATCAGACAGATAACCGATAGGGAAGAATTCAACAGACGCTTGGACATTACATTGGAACCATGCATCGTTACCCATCACCCTATCTAGTTTAGACCAAACCCTAGAATTTGTCCAAGTAAAACGCTGCCCAACTGAAGGAAGGTCTTCCAGGCCCGTATTAGTGCAAGTTTCTGCAAAGTCCTTTATTTCATAAGTTGATGGTGGAATGCCACCAATCTTGTCATCAATATGTAGGTAAGCATTGAAATCCCCCATAAGAATCCATGGTTCAGAAAGAGCAGAAGAAAGGGACTGAATATCTTCCCACAATGCCCTACAGGCAACAACAGAGTTATAAGCATAGATAAAACTAAAATAATAAGAAGTATGAGCAACCTGACAAGTGATACGAACAGTGATATCGTGATGCGAACAATGGAACAACTGAGCATCCTCCCTAGCAGCATTCCACGGGATGACCACCCCGCCCCTATCCGCCTAACCCATATTATGTATTACTGACCAAGTAGCGAACTTGGTCAGCATGATATTCTCCAGTCCATTCACATTTAATTTTATCTCTAGTAATCTAATGATGTCGACACGGTGTTTAGAGATAAACTCCTAAACCCCGTGATGTTTGAGGGTCATGTTAAACCCTCGAATATTCCAGCATGCGACTCTCATTGGGGACTCAATAGTACCCGTTAGGCACCAATCAAGTCAACACTACGATTAGCATATTTCTTCCATATGGATCGTATGAACTTTGTTGCATGTTCAATTGCTTTCCCAGCATTAAGAACCAACTTAGGGATATCTTCAAACCTTTGGTCATTCTCAGTGGGGGGTGGCAGTGTTTTCTTTCGGAATTGAACATGTATACGTGAATTTGATCGGGATTGAACACGTCCCAAGCGTCTAACCTTTGAGCGGCCCCATCTCTTCATACTATGATCCGCATGACCAGCAGGCGCATTCTTGGCATTCTGCGCATAAATTCCTGGTTACACAGCTACTGTAGGTTGGTCTTGCTTGTCCATAGCATCCTCTTGAACCGGTCCCTATGCACTGGTGGAAGCAATAGACATTCTGTTCGCCATTCGGTCCTGTCCAACAGACTGGACCAGAGCCTTCCCTTTGTCAATGCGTTTAGATCTTGTCCCCGTTGGTAAAGCTGAACGCATGGCATGGTCGTTTCCAGCAAGAGCAGACCTAGTTCTTGTCCTTTTAAATGACCTGTCAAGTTCCCGGTTGTTACTTGCCCTACCTTTGGAATTCAGCCACTGTTCTTTCTTTTCATCTTATCCCCCATACAAGCCTCTGTATAATGGCCAAACTTATAGTAGTGATTATAGAATGCGAGTTCATACTCAAGTCGCACGATCTACTGTTTAATTTTTCCCGATGGTAAACGGATCGGAACCACCTTCACTAATAACTTAGATACGTCAACCTCCACCAGGACTCTAGCATAGGACAAACGATCCAGCCTTGCAGTGAGCATGTCAGACATAACAGGAATGCCAACAACAGATGCTATTTTACTCAGTGCTGTCTTGTTCCAGCAACCGGGAGGCAATGTTGGGAATGTTACCCAGAGGGGCATTATACTGGCCTCATCTAAAAAGAAATCAAATTCAGATGACATTGTCTTGAGCATTAACGACCTACCAAACACAACATAGGGCCCCCCACGAAGAACAAACTATCTATCCGCTTCCGTATTGAACCGAAATATAATCCAACCCGAGGCATATGTGTGGACATTAGTCTAAAGACCCTATTGCTTCGTAAGTTCCAGAACAGCTTTCATACTTGGGAACCTTCCAACAAACATCCCAGTTAGACAATATCCCAGCTTCGTCTCAGCATCCTCGAAGTCCAGAACATCAATGTTGATGACCTCGCCCGAGTTAGGGATGTGTCTCGACCGCGAGCCGTTGTAAATATCACGGTTTCCTTTAACAATATTTGCCCGGGATCTAACCGGATTGTCGGCTTGCACGGATTTTGGATTGTATTGTGGGTAGTGCGAGTAGATGTTGGTGTCGACCTCGAAGAGGCGATAGTCGCATGGACACAAGGAGGGGGTGGCATGCACTCAGTAGCAGGAGAGGGTTGGTCCGGTTCCGGGGCTGGAGAATGAGGGACCCAGTCAATGGGGGCAGTTGGTAAATGAGGGATCGAAACAGTGGGGGTAGTTGGTAAAGGAGGGTTATGGTCAATATGCATCAGATGTTCCGATTGGGTTGTAGATAAGAAGTTAGTGTTTGGAATTTCCAATTCAAGAACAACAGATAGCAGAGGCTCAGTTTGAGGGGAATCAAAAGCTATCTGGGGTGTAGGAGAAGACGACATCCCAGAATTACCTGCTTTCTTTCGGCCTCTGGTCTAGACCATTAGGTCCAGTCCTTCGGTCCAAACAGCTAGCAGACAGGGGAGGAACCGACAAAAGGAAGGGGATTGGAAGTAGGTAAATTTGTTCCCTGGGTAGGTGGAGTAGCAAACTGACAGCAAAATAAGCCACTGAGAACCGAATTCTTATAGGCCAAAGAAGAGGTGGTATCGGGATATTGGATTCAAAGTCGAACCTATTAGCCAGGAAAGTGTTAACAAAGGAAGATAAACTAATGTTAGCAAGATGCCGGTGGTTAATATAGATCAAACATACCGGATGGCTAGAATATAGGATTGAACAGAAAGAAGAACCTAACCAGAATGACAAGTAAACACTGGATAAAGAACAGGTTCGGAAGCACCACACATCTAACTGCTAAATAGAGTAACAGATACTTCACTGGGAACACACACTAACAAGGTTGACGATATAACCGGAAATAATAGAAACAAAGATGAGCAGAAGCAACGGATAACTGCACACAAGCAAACGGCTCTTGCAGGACCCAACAGCAAGATGCAACCCTAGTTTAGCAGAACCAAGAGGAATCCGGAGGATCAACAGAAGAATCAGCAGGAGAATCGTCCATTGGAAGCAAGAAAATAGAGAAACGGGAAGAGGACTCAATGGGAGTTGAGAGCTTCTCTCTCTACCTCTCCTCTCTCTTTTATTATGTTCTCTTTCTGGTTTTGTCCTAATTGGAAATGGCAGTGCATTTACAATAAAAGCAATTGGTGACACACTAATTAAACATGTTACAAAACATATTCTTATTCGTGATGTTTTATTAGTGCCAAACTTAACCTGTAATTTTCTTTCAGGAGTCAAGTCACAAATTAATTTCCATTGAATTGTGAATTCGCTAATAAAGATTTTTGTGGTATGGAAAGAAAGATAGGGCATGTGGTGATGACTGGCTAATGGAAGGGTGATCGATTGTACTTTTACCACATCATCAAGTTCATTTTTCAAAGTGTTTCTCTTTTGCGTATTGGAGATTTGGCATGAATGACTTGGAGACCCACTAGACTTCTCTATTAAATGGCTCAAATCTAAGGGACTTATCTCTAATTCTCACTCTAATAGAAGGAATACTTTTTGTGAGTTGTCAAATAGGTAAATTAAGTAAATTTGCTTTTAGTTCATCAAAATTTGTTAGTTTTGGACCATTTGAAAAGATTCGTTGTAATCTTTGGGGACTAGTCCTAATATTCTCTATTGACAAATTTCAATACTATGCTTCTTTGTTGATAATTATTCAAAATATTACTAGCTAACTCCTCTACTTCTCAAATCTGATTTTTTTTAAAAATTTTTTTAAAGTTATGCGCTTAGGTAATTCAACAAAAAATCAAGGTCTTTTATTCCGACGGAGGTGATGAGTTTGTAAATTTCACTACGATATCACACTTCCAAAAAGAAAGAAATGCGAGTTCCTGCGAGAGGATATTTGTACTAAACTCGGATGCACCAAGCATAGATGTAGGTCCAAACTTAAAATCATTCATGCCTAAGACAACTCCCGAATTAGCTGAGACATTATCCGCAGCGAGCACAAACACCACTAAACCTTCATCCGTGGCACTTGAAGAATCAATAATCCATTTTTGCCCTATTGAAACTTATCATCCAATGGTTATGAGGTTAAAAATAGGGGTAATTAAGCCTAATCCTAAATATGCTTTAACCATTACTCACTTTGAAGTTCCCCCGGAATCCAAAATGGTTAAAGCTACACTTTAACACCCAAGATGAAAGGTAGTTATGCTAGAGGAACTTGATGTCTTGCGCCGTAATCACACTTGGCACTTAGTACCCAGAACATTTGATATGCATGTTATTGGTGCTAAATGGGTCTTAAAGGTTAAGGTCAAAGTAGATGGAACGTTGGATCGTGTTAAGGCCCTTTTGGCGTCTAAAGGCTACTGATGGAATAGGCTACTCTGAGACTTTCTCTCTACACTACAACAAAACAAGTTATTTCCTACCAAAAATTTCCTACCAAAGCTAAATGGTAGGAAATCAACTACCCATTTCCAACCAAAGAAGTTGTTGGTAAGAAGTTTCCGACCACACTACATTTGATAGGAAATGTGGTTGGAAATTTCCGTCGAACATACATTGTGGTAGGAAAATATTGCTCCATTTCTGTCCAACATACATATTGGTAGGAAACGTGAACAACATTTCTATCCAATTTCTATCAACATACATTTTGGTAGGAAAAATAAATAGATTTCCATCCAACTTGCATTTTGGTAGGAAAATATTGCTCCATTCTATCCAACATAGATATTAGTAGGAAGCGTGACCTACATTTCCATCCACATACATTTTGGTAGGAAAAATAAATAGATTTCCATCCAACTTGCATTTTGGTAGGAAAATATAGCTATATTTTTCGTCCATCTTACATTTTGGTAGGAAAACATAGATATATTACCGTCAAAATAGTTATTGGTAGGAACAATAGTAGAAACTTGCCTACCAAATTGAGATTTGGTAGGAAAATAATAAATTATTGCCAACCAATACTATTTTGGTAGGAAAATATATAGCTACATTTCCATCCGAATGTTTTATGGGTAGGAATAGTAGTAAAAACTTTCCTACCAAATTGAGATTTGGTAGGAAAATAATAAATTGATTCCAACCAATGTTATCGTGGTAGGAAAATATAGCTACATTTCAGTCCAACTTATTTTGGTAGGCAAATATATGTAGATTGCCATCCAAAAGTTTATGGGTAGGAGCATTAGTAAAAACGTTCCTACCAAATCTCAATTTGGTAGGGAAATAATAAAATTTTTCCAACCAATTCTATTTTTGTAGGAAAGTAAAAATGGATTTCTGACTATAATTATATTAGATAGTAAATGAAAATGAAAATTTTTTATTATTCATTTTTCTCTTCACAAAAATATTTGTTTCCAACCAAAATTCATCTTGGTAGGAGTTTAGAATATATTTTTCCTACCATTCTGGAATTTGGTTGGAAAAATGAATTAGTTCCCTAAAAAGTTATTTTATTACTCAAAGGTGGAAATTAAATTTATTATTTAAACATTTTTTTGCTTGAAGAAAATGTAATTTATGACCAAAACTAATTTTGGTAGGAGTTTAGATTCTGTTTTTCAACCATCTTGAAATATGCTAAGAAATATGATTTAGTTCTCCAAAAAAATAATTTTGTTTCTCAGAGATGGAAATTAATTAAATTTATAATTTCATTTTTTTCTTGAAGAAAATGTAATTTCTGACCAAATGTAATTTTTTGTAGGAAATGGATAGTTATTTCGAACTCTAACCACTTTTATTTGATGTTGGATATTTAATTAATTTTTAAATTTTTGGGTAAAAAATTAATTTAATATTTATTTTACTTAAAGAATGTGTTCCAACCAATTTGTATTTGGGAGGAAATTGGGGGGGGGGGGGGAATCTAACCACATTAGTATTGGTATGAAATTAAATTTTCAAAATTAATTCCTAATTTTTAATTCAATTGAAAAAGATAGTTAAAAAATGAACATAGTAGAAGAATTTTTGTAAGATATTAACATGCTTGCTAGAAACTAATTAGTATTATTGGATAAATTATATGGAGTATTTTTGTCATTTTGGGTTATTAACATTTGGTTACAACAAAAATTTCATCAAATTTTCTAATAAAAAATAGTTGATGCATCTCTAGACTTTAGTTTTTAAGAAATAAATAAGATATGAAAAGAAGTATCATTTTGGATTTAAAGAATTGAAATAGGTACACCCTCCGTTCCAGTTTGAATATTCACTTTTGACTTGATAAAAACATTACTCAATTATTCTTATTATAATTGTGATTAGTTACGGGACCATATGAGTTAATGAGATGTAATTCCTTTAAATTAGGAGGATTATTAGCAGAAATTTGGGTGAAAAATATATGTATTATAAGGAAGTGAATATTCAATTGTGGACATCCCAAATTAGAAATGTGGATATGCAATTTTGGATGGAGGGAGTATCACTTTTTCTTTTTGAGTTAAATGATTCATATATTCATTTAGTCATTCCATCAAAATCAAATGTTCAACTTTTATTGAAGTAAGCCTAGAATATCTTTTAATTGGAAATAAATATATATTATTACTTCCCCACATTAGGAAGAAGATTAATAAATTATATTATGTGATTAATAAATTCTAGTCACAAATGGTTATTTGATTTAACTATTAATTTATTATATTATATTATTTATATATATATATATATATAAAATAGGAACATATTCACTTTTAACCGTATCAATTTTTTGTTATAAAAAATAATATTTTCAATTTTATTAAATTCAAAAAGAAAAAGAAAAAATTGTATTAAGTTAAAATGATATCATTGTAGTACAATAAAAATTATAGAATTTTATATGTTTTATAATGTTATTACATTATATTAAAAAATTATTTGTATTTTCTATTTATAAATAGTTTATATTTAGATAACGTCACAAATTTATATGTGAAAATTATGGATATTTATAAATAATTATTTTTAAAAAATATTTAAAAATTTTTATACACCTAAATTATCATGTTTTAATATATATATATATATATATATATATATAGTATATATATATGTATGTATGTATGTATGTATAAAAAATTTAATTTTTTTGGGGGGAAATCATCCCAAATTCCCTCATCGGGTTGGCTCTTTTTTTCTCAACAAATATATCCCTTTTTTTTTTTTTTTGCATCTTCTTCGCAGTTTTGCTTCTTCCTTCCACAACACCCACGAGTTCACCGTCTTCGTCTGCGTCTTCATTCCCGAAAAGTTGGTTCTTTTCTTTTCTCAAGCTTCAATATTTGCATTTATATTTGGATTTGCAAGTGGTAGGTCAAACAATAGGGCTTTATTTGGGTGAGAAGAATTTTAATTTTGATCTGTATTGTTGTTGTTTTCGCTACTACCCTGCCTTCAACACCTTCGTCGACCCATTCTGCTGCCAATTCCAGCTCTGTTATCACCTCCAAGCCTACTCAGTTGTTATGCCGCCTCTGTTATTTCACTTACATATCCGCCTTTTTCCACTATTTTGGTTGAGAGGATCACATTGAGAGGTAAGCTTCGAGTGAATTTTTTACTAATTATAGTGCGTGCATTGGAATTTTTTTGGATTGATTATAGATTGACTGAATGGGAATTAAGCTTCTTATATCCAGATGTTTTTTTCTCTATGTGGTTTGATGGATACTTTAATTTCTTGGGGCGTTATGGCACTTTATTTGCATTCATATTGGATTTGCAAGTGGTAGGTCAAATATTAGGGCTTTATTTAGGTGAGAATAATTTTAATTTTGGTCTGTGTTGTTGTTTTGCAAAGTAGGTGAGAAGCTAGTTAATAGAGCACGAATAAGAGGGTAAGGGGACCAAAATACCTTGTTATTGTTAATGGGATACAAGGAGTAAGCTTTCTTGTGTTTTCCCTTACATTTTCTGAATCTTTATCTTGTTGTGGATATGTACTAGAATTTTGGTTCAAATATACTTGCACAAAAAATGATTTATTTGAGTTTTATTTATATTGTTATTTGGGTTTAATTTGAATGGTTTCTATTTGCAATATTTTGGTGTTGTTGATCGTATAGTTGAGTGTGGGTGGGGGAACGAGGTTTTGAGTAGTTTGCATCTGAGTAAGCATTACTAGAATACAATGAATTGAACTATATCGACAAGTTTTCACGAGTTTGTTGCACATTTTCGGTTCCCAGATAGAAAAGAGAAGAGTAAGAAATGAGAGCTATTGTTAATGTGAGAACACATCTAAAGATATATGAGAATCACAAACATTTAGCTGATTTTGTTAAATAAAGAAAGGGTAAAAAGGAAAATTACAGCTTGATCTGTCTTAACAAGGAATGAAAGAGGCTACAAGAATTAAAGTTTTCTTATACTTGAAAGAGCCTTTTCTTTTTAGGAGACAGTGTAATTATTAGATGAATTTCTACTATAGAGCCAATGAATTTCGAAAAACTCCTTGACATAATTGGAATATACAAGTGTGGAAAGAGATCTTCCTTTCAAACCTTAGACTCTTGAAATAAAATTAGAAAGTTCAATTCTATAACACTATGCAAATGAACCTCCATTTAACTTAAAGATATGGTGACTATAGATTTGGCATTTTTATTCAATGTTCTTTTAGCCTTCTTATGTTTTTGTTTTGTTGACTACCAACCCTAATTGTGGGGATACTAATCTTGCAACAATAAGTTGGAAAAACCGAAATCCAGATTATATGAGGATTTACTGTGATTAAATATCTAATGCATTAGTTACTAGCAATGAAATAATCTAAAATGGAATAAGGATTCGATTAGGTATGTTGTTCTGTTTAGGAGGAAAAAATGGAAAAAGAGAAGATGTGTCACTCTATTTTAACCTAAAAATTTGAAGTCCAAAAATGGCATAACATCTCCAAGCTAGAGGTGATTCCTATGTTTGAAGGTTCTTGCATTAACTTAGGAAAAGATTTTGGGCAACTAGAAGATTACTACAGTAGGTCTCCTTTGTTTTTCAGTTTTGTGAATAAACTTCTACACAGAATCCACTCCCTCTAGTTTCCTCCCATTTGATCCCATTTCCCCCCTTCTTTTAGGAAAAGTAAATCTTTAAACTAAACAATTCTACTAAGCCTTTCTTTAACTCCAATTCCACTTCTTTGAATTTGTTGGTGTCCAACATTAAATGCCATCCTACTTATCCTATAACTCTTCAGTTGTAGAAAATCTTTAGGCTAAAGATTAATATGTTAATATGGATGCAAAATATACTCGAGGAATCTAGAAAAAGCCATATAACATTAGTAACTTGCAAAAATTTCAGTTCTCCATATAATTTAAATCTTTTGAATAAGTTTTACTTAGAAAGAAAAGAAAATGAAGTATCATTGAATAGGTCTGCTCATATATTTACTAATAAGTCTAGTTGTGACCATTTTCAAAGCTGATTAGGATTTGTGTGTTTTCTTTTGATATCAGTCATTACTAAAAAAGGTGCAAAAAAGGTGTGTTATTAATAAATAATAGATATGTGTGTTGTCTTTTAGCTTTGTATTTTTTTTCCTTAAAAGAAATTATTGCAAATATTTCCTTCAAACTCGTGTTATTAGGCTATTGATATATATATATATATATATATATATATATATATATATTTATATGGCAATTATTGTTGCACAACTATGTTCGAGACAACACTTTATGTTCGGGTAGCAATTTATGTTCTAGTTTCAAGCTTGGGAAAAATCCTCATATTAATCTAGTTTCAAGCTTCAATAACATAACCAACAGTGCCCAAAAATATGAACTTAAAAAGAAACTGGTTTCAAGAAGAACCCAAAAATCCTCATATTAATCTAGTTTCAAGCCTGTGCAAAAGATTTTTTTTTTCTTTAATATGAATTTAAGAAGTCTGTTGTTTGAGGCTGATTTTTATTAGTATTTATGATGCTGAAATCACTATCTCTACTTAATCTGGTTCTTACCCAAAAATATGTTGTTTGAGGCAAATAGAATGTTTTGGTTTGGTTGCTATTTTTTTTTTTATGTCCAATTGTCTTTAGTTTTCCACCATTGGTCTCATTTAAAATTGAAATGATTGATGTGAGGATGTTACTAACATTGAGTCTACCATAACTCATTAAAAGTTAATTAGGTGGTAAAATGTCAAATAGTTAAATGCTTTCTTAAATCAGTGCAAAGTCAAATGCATACATTCATTTTGGGACAAGCAGTGTTAAATATTTTACCTTATGGCTAAATCTTCAAAATAATCAAAGTTGTGCATTTTCTTGTTCTGTAGCAATTTTCCTTTTTCTTCTAGTTGAGATATTATCTATAAAAGTTGACTCGTTTCTTCCTATCAGTAACCAAAGTTATTTAATCAACATAGATGATATAATTTTTCCTTTACTCTTTCATTTTCTTTTCTGATCACTAGATTAGAGGTGAAACTACATACTACAATGCTATGGCCAATTAGCTGCATCTGGAGCACAAACAGCTTCTCTGAATTTAGGTTAGTCATGTTTTCCACAAGTCTATTAAAATAACTATTATCTTAATAAAAATTTCTAATTCCAATTTGCTTTTGAGGTTTTTGGCATTTATTTATTCAGCTGTTGTGTTCAGACTATGCTGGTACTTTTTGGGTTGTGAGATTATGAATCATAGAATACCCCACATACAACTTTATGATATCAATATTTTGTTTGACTTACCTATGTTGGTTTATGTGATTTATTATGTTGGAGATTTTCAAAATTTCAATTAGATTCTACACATGAATATTTGTAATCACAAGATTCTTAATATGGGAAGAAGCAAAGATGACATATTTTGACATGCCGTACTGAATTTTGAAATTGTAGTTTGTGGTAAACATGTGCCATTAGAAATCCTTTATTACATATCCTGGTGGCAAATGAAATTGTAGTTTTTTTTATTACATATACTTTGGAGCCTTTTCTAGTAAAATTGTATTTCCTTTTTCTTTCTTTCCTTATTCCCTTCCCCCTCCCCCCTTTCCCCCTCCCCCCCCCCCCTTTTTTTTGGAGGGGGGTGAGAGGGGTGGAAATAGGTGTCATACAAGTTCTTTTTAACTAAGTATTCTTTAGTCCTGGATTCACAGATCTAATTTTGTCTTCATATCTTGTATGTGTTGGCATGTAGTATGGCATCTAAGAAGATGTTGAAATAATTAATTATGTTATACTTTATTGTTGTGGTTTCTTTTGTGAGAGTTCAACTGAACCTAACTATGAAACCCTCTAGACAGATAATTTTTGCTATTCAGATTCAGATGCAAGTTTAAGTCTTTGGTGGCAAATTTAGTTTTAAGGCCTTAGATACACTTTAGACTGTGGTTGGTTGTTTTATGCTCTTTAAAAGCATCAAAATATGTTTGTTTCTAGTACAAGTCACTACACTCAAGCACTAGGGTTTAACGAAATATTTATGATAATATATGGCTGAAATAGAGCTTGTCAATATGTACGGGGTTGAGTAGAATAGTAGGTCAAATAAGCAGCTAAGCTACTGAAGGGATGATACACTTTATTTTGGGTGGTGATACAGGATGATAGAATGGTACCTGAGGTGTTGGTCATAGTTACAAACTAACAGTTAATAACAGTTATGAGCAACATCTGCCAACATTGGTTGATAGAGAATTGCTCTTTCCCTACACCATATGGCACATATTCTATGACATAATTACTCTATGACCATGAGAGCCTTTTGCTTGCACTTTAATTTGCGAAAGAAGTTGTAGATCCCTTCTTTAGAGTTGGCTACAACTGTTTGGGTGCCTTGGCCACCATCAATCACCTTTATTTCCAACTGACCTTTTTGTATAGATGTATCTATGATTCTGTTGTTGATAGCTCTGTAGAACGGTTTTAGTTTGAATGAATCAAATTCCATGGAACCTATAGAACTTCTGAATAACTGAAATATAAGTTGTGTGAAATTTTGATTTGAATATAGTACACAAGGAGTGATTGATTCGGCAGAAATAGTTAAGTTCTATTTATATTGTTGCTTGATTTAATGTAATACAATTAGAACGGTTTGTATTTGCAATTTCTTTGGTGATGTTGATCAAATGAAACTTTCCAGCATGGAGTTGTGTTTGAAAATTTGGGCCTCTGTGTCAGTAGAAAAGGGTTCATATTATGTTTTAGGCTAAACTCTGTGGTTTGTTCACTTTCTCCTATTTTGTCTTCATGCCCATTTAACTACATGGGGCATTAAAACCACATATGAACAAGGTTCCAAATGGAGGTTGATAATTCTTTGAGAGATTACAGTCTGTACTTTAAGGATTGGATTTTTTTTTTTTTAATAAGGGCAACATCTTCCCCAATATAGTCTTCTTAATTCAAGTTCCCACTGACAAGCAACAGAATTAAACTTCAAACCCATATGAAACTACTTTGTCGCATTTTATTTCCAAATATAACTTTTAATGGTCTTTCAAAACCTTCATACATCTTAAGTTCACATTATCCCTCAAAGCTTTTATTTGGTGGTTCTCAATAGAATCAATACCAGTGATTTGCTGCAAATGAGAAGACCCTTAAAAAGCTCTTATTCTAGATGTATGTCTATATGTAAGTGATGAAACTAATTATCATCTTTTCATCATTGTCAGACAGTGAAGAAGTCTCATGATAATATGTTTAATTGTCTAGCTATCTACTAATACTATGCCAACATTCACAACTCATCATCTAGAATTATTTAGCCAGCTTTCTTGCGGAACTTCTGCAGTCACATTTCTTTCACAAACTGTGTCCTATCAGTACATTTGATTGATAATTAAAAAAAATAGTTTTGTATAAAAAGCACATTTTGCCTCTTAGAAATAGCATAATGGTGATTCTAGTTATTAGGCCATAGTTTCAATTAACCAATCTGTGCAATCTTCTTTTGATTGTTACAGATTTGCCAGTAGATTTGCTACAGTTTCTTTACCAATCTCCAGCGTGGCCTTTTTCTCCAATAGTTGAAGATACCCAATTGATCTTCGTGTGTTAATCACTTTTTAGGTAATTATTCTTTTTTAAAAAAAAGTACTTCAAATTAGGTTGATTTTGATAAATGCATTAATGTTTGTTGTATTTGCCTACTCAGTTAATATACATGTACTGGAAGGATGCTTATATTTGTCTCAAGGGCCTATACTTAGGCTTTTTTTCCCCTTTCTAACTCTATAATATGAGCACTACTAGTTTAAATGAAACCTATATTAAAGATTCAGGAAGAAAGTACCATCATAATAACAAGCATATGGATTGGCAGAATGTTTAATCAAATGGTATCTGCAAAAAAAAAAAAAAAAAGAAAAAAAAGAGAGTGGCTTTACATGAATGCTTTTTTGATCCAACTAAATTAAGATAAATTGATCAAATAGTTAGGTAAAACAGTACCTAATTTTACATTGTACCATAAATATCAATAAATTATACATTGAACTAGTTTTTGAGAATTATACTGTAAAATTGCCTCTCAATTTACTGTACAACAACAAAGCCTTATTTTGGAGAAACAATATACAATAGTAGCTCAACTGCCCTTTATGTTTGATGCAATAAGTGAGATTTGGACAGCAAGATAATAAGAGTCACCACCAATCTTTATGTACAAGCTGCAAGATGGGGCAAAGTGACTACCGCTGACTAACCTTGGAATTTTGAGCATCTAAGATAACATTCAATATTTTAGCAGCAACATATATTCTCTTTTTAATTGTTTTACCATCAAGAAACTTGGATTGTATCCAATGAAGCTAGCTTGAAAGCTTCCTCCTCAGTACAGGCTTTATTAACCTATATTGTACCCCTCGTCTTCCCACTGATCTAGACTGGAAGGACAATAGTGGATTCTTTCAAGTAATCAGGATTTACCTATAATTTCAAGGAAAAATTCACATGATGGCCATGTCTTAGTACTTCAAGAAGTTACTGTATATATCTCAAGTTAATTATTTTCCTTTTTCCAAATTCTACTAAGTCGTTTTGCAGCATTACAACTATGCACACATAAACCTACCTCCATGCAATGCACTTTTGATATGTGTTTCCCATTAATAAGCAAGTAGCCTTATGTTTATCCTATGGTTTGCTTTCATTAATTTATCTACAATTGCAGGATAAAACAAATCAAAATAGCATTCTATTCACTTGCCAAGATAGCAAATCCTCATTTTTCTTATTGTTCCAAATCAAATCAACATTTCTTGTAATTCTTGTTGCAAGTGGATGAAACAAGTATAACATTTCATCATATTTCTGTGAAAAGTTGATTTCAATTTCTTTGGTTGATGAACCACATGGAATTTTAAGAAATCAACCTTAAAGAGCAAAAAGAGGTGATAAAATAGTTAGTTAACATGAATAATAAGGAATTGAGATAAGTATGTGAGCTCTTAAGTAAGCCATTTAAAGTACACCTTGTAGGTTGCCCTAAAATGTGATTGGTGTGTAAAATATTATTCATGGAATTGTTAGATGACTTTGGGTTTCCAATCTTTGAGGCTGATTTTTATTTTCAGTTCAGGTCTTGGGTGGATCAAAGTCTAAAACCTAAAATCAATCTTCAATGCTTCCCCTACTATATGCGACCAATCCCTTTCAATGTCTGTTTTGACATGTATTAGTTATTGCCTTGTTGTTCTTTCGATGTATTGCTGTGACCAATCCATTTCAATGACATGTATTGGTCATTGTTAGGAATGATAGGAAAAGGAAGAGAAGAGTAGAAAGTGTCCAATCTATGGCTCCACCACAACCTCCTCATATTGTAGACAATGATGCATCATCACCTTCGATAAATCATAACCCGAGCATAGTTCCAAACATAATTGCACCTTCTGTGGGATCTGAGCAACAAACACAGTCAGAGCCTTGACCAATTCAAAAGATACATGTTAATGTTTCTACTCCTTGGAAAGAGTAAGAATATTTTATTTAGATTAATATGGACAATATATTATTGTGTGATTGAATGTTTATAATTTCAAATATTTATTGTCTAATTTCTTACATAAGAGCTTACTATATGCTTATCATATTTGTTTTGACAATCATATATTTGATTCTATTGATAGCGATAAAGTGGTGTGGAAATTGGCTACTTATTTCAAATGTAAGTTTGAAGATGCATATCCAACTTGGAAACAAGTGCCACAAAATATGAGGAATTTGTGGATTGAGGAGTTTAAGGTATTATTTAATGAGTTACAATATATTTATGGCAAAACATTTATGAGTATATTATTGTAATGACTTACAATGAGTATTTTTTAATGACTTACATTAATGGATTGCAGAAGTATTGTACTTGGGATCCTAAAATAGAGCCTTATGGGAAGTTGACATTTGACAGAAAAGGGAAAAAGAGACTGACTGACATATTGTATGAGATGCGAACAACAAGAAGACCACCATGGATGTCAGAAGAAGTTTATAACAAGTATACACAGTATTGGGGATCAGAAGAATTTAAAAAACTCTTGGCAAAAGACAAAACAAACAAGAATATGGATCGAGATGGACTTGGTCCTTCAAAGCATACAGGTGGCTTGATTTCATTTTCTTTGACAAAAAAAAGGCTAGTAGGAATTGATTTCCATGTAAACAGTTTTACATAATACACTATCAATTATGACCACCCATAATGTTTCTTTTTTTTTTTCCAGGAAAATAAGCTGAATAGGGAAATCACTCTTTTGGAATTGCATGATTTTGCTCATTCGTCAAAAAATGCTCATATTGAACCATGTGCTCCATCAATTTTTGGCGATAAAGGGGAGGAGAACATAACAGATAGGCTAAATATTATTGTTGGGACATTTGTGGATGAGAATTGTTTCTGTAAGTGAATTTATGTATAAATAATTAGCTGAAAAAATAGTGTGAATTGGACTGAATTCCCTATTTTCAGTTATATGTGTATGTTTGTGTAAGGCATAATTGATATTTCTTACTTTTTATCAATTTCTTTTGTTTAATGTTACATTTAAATAACTTCTGTAGGTGAGAGGTTATAAATTATATGATAAAGTTTATAATAAAACAGTGGCAAATATAAAAGATAGTGACTCGAGGAGGCCTCCCACAATTAATCATACATCAATATGGTTAAAAACTGTTGGTGGCATACAAAATGGACATGTTTACGGCCTTGATTCATTTGGATATACACTCACCCAAGAAACTTCTTCATGATCATTCAGAGCACGAAGTCACAGTCAAAACCATTCCTCTCACTGCATGGAGATGATTGAGCAGCTTAAAACTCAAGTTACAACCTTAACGGAGCAACTCCAAAGAGTAAGTAAGGATAAAGAAGAGCTCATGACTACATTTAACAAATCAAACCAAGACAAGAATGAGCTAATGAATGCATTCAACAAATCAAATCAAGACAAGGAAGAGTTAATGGTTGCATTTAACAAATCAAACCAGGAAAAAGAGGAGTTAATGGTTGCATTAAAGGAGTTTATGCAACTTAATTCAAGTAGACGTGGTAGTTCTGGCTCTTCCTGTTCAAGATTTAGTTGACAATTACTTATATGGTTTAGAGTTGCTAAAGATTTAAGTTGACACTTTACAATCATGTTTTGTTTAGTATAATTTGGATTTATGATATATATTTTATTAGCATTCATTGATAATATCTACATGATTCAACCTCCTAGTATGATTGATCCCACCAAACCAGCATAATGTGTGCAAACTTGATCGTGCACTTTACGGTCTTAAATAGGCTCCTAGAGCATGGCTTGATCATTTTAGTTCATTCTTTTCACAATTTGGTTTCTTTTGTAGTATGACAGATCCTTCTTTATTTATTTATCATTCAATCCAAGGCACTATTATTTTTTACTTTATGTTGACAATATGTTAGTTACTAGTTCTCATTCTTCTTTACTCACTCATTTTGTTGCAGATCTTGCCGAAGAGTTTGTAATAAAAAATTTTGGCCCTATTCATCATTTTTTAAGCATGGAAATCACTTTTTACATCAACTAGATTGCATATCTCCCAAACTTATTATACTTTTCCTCTTTTGGAAAGAGCACAATGACCAATTTCAAGCCTATTAGCACTCTACTGGAAATTAAGCCTAGTAGCCTGATCAAAGATGACTTTTCTCTTGCTAATCCTTCTTATTTTCAAACCCTTGTTGGCACTCACCAATATCTTACTCTTACATGCCCTGATTTAACCTTTACCATTAATTTTGTTTTTTAATTTATGCAGACACCTTATCTCTCATTTGAAAATAGTTCATCGTATCCTTCGATATGTTAAAGGAACCATCATATTAAGGTTGGGTTTTAACTCTCACTTTACCCTTAATCTGTTTACATTTTTTGATGCAGATTGGGTAGGCTATCCTACTACAAGGTATTCCACTATAGGATATTGCACTTTCCTTGGCCGCAATCTCATTTCTTGGTGTGCTAAGAAGCAACATACTGTCCATCGATCGAGCATGAAGGCTAAATATCGCTCCGCGGCTCACACTATGGCTAAGCTAACTTGGCCCATTTTCTTTATCTACGATCTTCAAGTCCTTGACTGTCTACCACCAGTCCTATTTTCCACACTTGTAACAAACACATCAAGCTTGACTACCATTTTGTTCATGAATTTGTTGCTCTTAGTCAACTAGTCACTAGACATATTCCCTCTGCAGACCAACTTGTTGATATTTTCACTAAGCCTCTGGCCAAGGCTACCCTAATTCATAGGCACTCCAAGTTGTGTCTCACGTCCCACCACAACTTGCTAGAGGGTATTAGAGATAATTAATCTCCACCAACTCAACAAAAAGATTTGCATACCATTGATGGAGAGATAAGGAGGCCAACTTGCAAATTTTAACCAAATCAAATCCAAAGAGAGATCAATTTAATAATCAATTAGACTCAAGGAAAGTGGATTCTGGACAACTTTGGTAAGTTAATAATTCAGACAAGATGTCTACAATAGATTCTTGTTGATTGATCACGACTTTTTCTAATTTGCATTGATTATAATCTTGTTGATTAGTTCTAATTATAATCTTCATGATTTGCACTACTTATAATACAATAGGATCGTATCTCAAAGATTGTAAGTGATTTATTGTAATCTTCAAGATTAGGATCATATATCATCATTAAGTGACTGATTAGGATCTTCGTCAATCACTCAAAGATTGTAAGTAATTGTTGTTTCCTTTATACTCCAACAAACAATATAAATACCTCTATGGACTATTAGATGTCTTAGAAGTCCAGGTAGAATTTATACAATTCTCTATTCATTAGACAAAGTTGATTTTTTTTCTCTAAATTTCTTCTCAGCCTATATTACCTACATCACCAAACATGCCTACAACAACATTGCCACCATTGTCCGCTACTCCTTTGCTATAATTGCCAACAAATCCATCATTGCCAAAGCCCACATTATCTCCATTGCCAAGGTTTCAGGTTCCACCTTTGCCTACCATGCCCACTGCTCCTAAAGTCATATTCCTCCCACGCTAGCCACTCATTCAATCCATCCCAACTACAATTCCTGTAATTCCTTCCCTCTCACCACCACCATCAAACTAGATTTCCATTCAGAGAAAAATATTGGACATGGGATGCTCATTCGCCTGGTCTTAATATCATGCTTCTTCACAGTGCTAACTATTATTTCATATAGCTACTAGAATTAATTCCTTATTTTTTACATTGAAATGCAAATCTATTTATTGAGTTAGTGGCGATTCATTATCTTTAATAGGCTAATGCAAAAATGGTATTATTGGTATTGCTAGGCAAGATGTAACAGCCCATAATAAGTGGCCTAAATGACCAGGGATGTCGCTCCATCCTTTGGACCAAGGGTCTTTATAATACGAGAAACAAATAGTAAAAAAAAAAAAAGGTAAACTAAATACTTAAGTAGTTCTCAAAGTTAGAATTTAAATTTACTGTTTAGATAAATCCTTAGTACTTGGCACATCACAGTTGAGCCTTACTGATAGAAGTAAAATATAACAAGGAATGGTAGAAATGTTAAAGTCTTAAGACCTAATTATATTACAAAAAGATCTTCAGCTCTCGGTCTTGGAAATCTTAGACTATCATAAAAATCATGGTTAGAAAATTCGTATGAGATTATAAATAATCTCAACAAGTCCGTAGTAATAATTCAAATTCGTATAAGATTATAAAATCAATGCCATGATACATGAATGTAATAATTCAAATGGTTGTAATCGTAAGAAAAATTTAACGCTATGAGAAATTCAACAAGTATAATCATGTATGATATTTAGAAAAGAATTTTGTCAGGTAAATTATTTCCAATCACAAATTGATGTGAATGTTCATTGCGGTAAAAATCTTGAACCCATCATCAACAAGCCATATTGTGTACCGAGACCACATACTTTACAAATATGACCCTAACATAATCCATACTGAGATTGTACAATGGGTAGGGTGTACATCCTTCCCAAAATGCTACCCTACCATCCCTCTCACATATAAACAGACTGAATGCCCCATGTCCGCCCTCCGATTCCCCTTAGATACTGTGTTGCTAGCTAAGGACCCGTCTCAACTATTAGGACTGACGCCCCGTTTGGAAAATACAATTTTTCGAAGACAACCAATCAATCAAAATTCTCTCCTAATCTAACTAGAGCTAGTCGTATAGCTTGAGTACTCAAGTCTAAAATAGTGCAATTCAATAAATTCTCATTTTGTTGTGGAATATTCAATTTCAGTTCCACAATTATTGTTCCAAATCCCAAAACTCAATGTATTCCAAACTTACTCCAACCAGAAAATGAAAGTTCATGTTTTCTCTCCAAAATTTCTCGATGCTAGAAAATTCCTTCATCCATTATAATAATACTCCTTCAAACCGTTATAAATTATGCAGTTTCATGATTTGCCTCGGAAGAGACATCAACGACAACCAAATGTAATACTATGATTTTTGCAATTATGTACCTAGATGAAAATTCGGAATTAGGTACATGCATTGATGCATAGCTCCTAATCACTCATAGTGTTTCATATAGAAATTCGCTAAAATTGATCATGCGAAATCTTTTTGTAAAGGCGTCATGATGTAACTAAGGGTAATACCAAATGTGATCAAGCGAACCAATCTAGATTAATATTTCAAAAAAATAGTATAAAAATCCTATCATTATATATCATGATCATAGAATTCCTTATGAAATTATTTTGCGTAAAGGAGTCGTGAGATGCAAGAACTTGCCTCTTGTCCAAAAGCTTAGCAAATTAGTTTCAAGATATCTTAGGTGCTTCTTCCTCCTAAGTCCAACTCCGAATCTAATACACATTTCACAAGATTTAACCTCTTGTCCACAAGTCCATAAGAGCATTACAAATATATCCCTAAGGAGAAAAGAGATTACTTATGCTCTAAGTAATTCATAATTTGCTAATGCCAATATTAATAAACGTAGACCTTTACTTAGCTAAACCAACCTCAATACCACTTATTCCACAAGTAAGTTAGGAAGGGAAAGTGTTTGGCAAAGATTAAAAAAAAAAAAATACCTTGGGCTTTACATACCTAAGTCATTAGGGTTTCATTTCCTAAAAATAATCAAATAATGATTGGGAGTGTATAAAGGAATATAATATATTTTTAATGAGTCAAAATATCCCATAAGATTTTTATGAGTTCATTAGAAATTTAGTGATGGCAATCTCAAGGCAAAAATTCATATGCTTTACTTCTATGTTAAAACTCTGTTTTCAAAGCAAATCATGGATTTGAAAGATGGACTTAATTTACTAAGCAAAACATTTTATTTCTTAGTGAAAATTTCCAAATAGGTAAATGACCATGTAATCCTTTTTCCAAAACTCTTTTGAAAAATTGGTCAATCAATTTTTGAAATGGAGCTCACCGAACGAGTAAGCGTATTGGAGTAGTAATTTTCAAAAATTCATATCTTACAATGTATAAGGAATTTTTTAGTTATTCTTGAACCAAAATTTTCTTGATATCTCAAATTTTGTTCCGTGAAAAATTCAACTGAAAACTCCAATAGGAAGCATGTTTTTCAGGGGATCAAATTTGAGTTGCGTACAGAGGTTTCTAGCAGCTTCATCTCATTCAACATCACAACACAATTTCCAAACACCAAACTCTTGTAAACCCTCAAATAAGTTCCTAACACACCTTAGATCCAAGTCTTTTGATCATAATTTGGCTCAAAGAAAACAACACCCAAATCAAAATCCAAAAATTCCAGCAAGAACTCTATTTTCTCCAACCATCATCTTAAAGCATAAAAAATGCCAAAACTTCCCCAATTAGTCAATATAAAACATCACACACATAGGGCCACATTTCCATAACACAAATACAATTTAAATCATAAAATTTCTCAGCATTCAAAGCATGGATTCATGGAGCAATACATGAACAGAATTTTCGGTATTCATAGAGCCATTTTTTATTTGAGAAGAAAATACAACAAGACAAGCATTCCGTTCACAAAACATCAATTCTCACGTGATTTTACATCTTCTCAGACTTCATTTATCAAGCCCCCAAGGAGAAATCACACGAACAAGGCCTCCAAGCCATTTTTTTTGAAAACTGGCAGCTTATACTAATTTTCGATTTTCAGGTTTTTTAAGTTGGTAAAAATGACTTTTTTTAACATAAAAGACTTTATTTTTCAAATCATAAACTATCGCCTAACATAAATGTAACTGTTTTTAATCACATACTTCTACCCATAATACATAAAACAAAAAATAATAATAACAATTACAAGTTGTCCAGCAAGGATATTTTCGGTCTCAAGAACAAGAAATAGAAGGGAAGGTGATGATGTTACCTCAATCTTCAGCTCAAAAACTACAGAAAATTGTCTCTTCAATCTCCAATAAGTGACGCTAGTTTGAGAAGATGGATTGCTAGGCCAAGAGTGAGTGTGTGAGCTTGTGTTCTTCGTTGATGAGAGATAGCCAAGCTGTCAGCAGCTTCGCAACAAAGGAAGTAAGCTTCTCTTCTAGAGAGAAGTTGGAGTAAAATTGAGGGAGAGAAGGAGAGAGAGGTGGTCGGCTAGGCTAGGGTAGTGTAGAAGGAGGGAAAAGGATGATTTATATTAGGGTTATTTAGTATGGAGGGGTTGAGATGATTTTATTTAAACACACCCTAAATTTAATGGCTAAGATGGAGGGTATTTTGTTGAGTTAAAATGATCCATAGATCTTAGATATGGGTTTTGGGTCAAGTAATCAAAATTAGATTTGACGCAAATTTTGACCGAGACTTTTTAATTAGAAAACAAGGCCAAACTCGTTAAAACTAAATTCACCCAAGAGGGTATTTTTCACAAAGAGAGGTTCATTGCTACAATATTATTTGAAATATTTTTTTTTATCAAAATGTAAAATGTTTTTTATTGATCAAAAAGAATTTACATGAATGTTTACTAGTTTATAGTCAAGGTGACTATTAACTAGCAGAGAGGAACACCAGTTTCTAAACTAGTCAGAACATTAGGGTACAATGTAAAAATAACAGTGTACACATGTGTTTTTATCTTTTTCGTAACTTCCAACGGTTGGCACACCATTCCCTCAAATAACACCTTATTCGTGCAGTCCAAATGTAGTAGAACGTGGCAGCCATAGCAGTAGCCTTAGCCTTTGCTATCCAGGATGAGCCACGGTATGCATGCTTGTACCACCTAAGACAAGACCGCACCGTATTCATTATTTGTGGCAAACCTATCCACAGTGTAATTTCCGTCCAGATGGATGCAGACGCTGGGCAGTTGAAAAATAAATGATTAGTCGTCTCCATATGTGCTTTACACAAAGGACAAGTTAAGTCATCCAAGCGGAACACAAGAGCATCATTAGTCTTCAAACGCCCCCTAGCACACAGCCAGACCATGAATGAGTGCTTGGGGGTAAGTCCCTGCTTCCAAATAGTTTTTGCCCAGAAAACCTTCGAGGAAGGTAACTGAAGGTAGTCGTAAGCCAAAGAAGTGAATGAGGAGGTAGATGTAGCCCAACTATGTAGAAGTACAGACGCAGAGAGGGGACCATTTTCTCGCTCAAGTATCAGGTCTCGAATTCCTAGCACTTTACGAAATATGATACAACAATTAATTTGACTACATTGTCTACTACACATAATACATACATATATATATATATATATATATATACTTATACAATGCACAATTTACTTATGTATAAATCACCTACTATGAATTAAACAAAATAATTAACTTAATACACTTACTCTTTCTAAAAGAATTATCATATACATAAAATAGACACACGTAATGCATTTAATTTATAAATCATGATTAATTCAATCAAATAGTTAG
>JANUWF010000873.1:0-45649 GCA_026120185.1 Voacanga thouarsii | reverse complement strand
TAGCGGTATTCTTATATAATGTTGCGTTACCTATGCAGTTCACAGCTTGCTGAAGTCCACAGCTTCCTCTGTCACCGGCGGCAGTCGACCACGGCGTTGTTCGATGGTGTGGGGGAAATGCTGCTCTCGTCCGGTGAGTCTTTCGATGGTAGGAAAGGCAGTGAGAAGGTAAGGTCGCCGGCTGGATAGGAAGGAATTAGAGAGGGAATACACTTGAAGAAGACAGAAAATGGGGAAGAGCACAACGACAGGGAAGACGAAAATGGGGTGTTATAGTCGTTGGCCTTTGCGAGGGAAATTCCCTCGCTAATTCCTCTCTATTAGCAAGGGATTTGCGACGGTTTAAAAAATAAATAAATACAATCCCTCTCTAATCACTCGCAAATTAACATGCGATTTGCGACGGACATTTCAACGACAGATTAGCGAGGGACATTCTCAATATTTTTAGTTCCTTTCTGATCCCTCGCTAATTGCATTTATTTAGAAAGGGATTAGCGACGGATTTTTTGAATTTTAGATTCCGCTCAAAATTTTCACAATTATAAGTTTTGTATCCCTTGCTAATGTATCTCTAATCCCTCGCTGTTATCTTCCGTCGCTAATCCGTCGCTAAATAGCAACAGATTAGCGATGGATATAAGATTTTCCTCACTTTTTTCAATATTCTACTGGGAAAACATATTTATTTCTATCAACACTTAGCTACGGATTAAGCGTATGAAATATTTCACCAGTGAAGAATTCTAAATAATCATCATGGTATTTGTTTAAGTTTAATTAACATCGATCATGTTACCTTACTAATATATGAAAAGTTCATTAGTATTGACGTAATATAAAACGTAATAAAACTGTAATCAAATGTAATAAAACGTAATATATAGAACTTCAATTATACATGTAAACTAGATATAGTAATTAAATGTGTGTTCATATTTGCATAATTATACATCGACCATATGATTGATGCATCAAATATATATATATATATATATATATATATATAAAGTGATAAATGTATTATATATATACTACACACAACGAATTTGTACAGAGGTATAATGTATGCATATCATTTAATTATAATCTATACTTCATATCTTGCCGATGGTAAGTACACACACACACACACACACACACACATATTGAATGCAAATACAATAGTTATAATTCAACAAATAATAAAGAATTAAGTATTTGTAAGGATAGTACATAAAAAATTTACCACACACAAAAGTATCGTGAGGAAAAAGTTTGAAAATTTGCAAAATGGGGAATCTCTCGTAAATCCCTTGGAAATTAGTGAGGGATTAGTGATGGAATTTTCAGCGACGGATTAGCGAGGGATTAATAAATCACTCGCCAATACAACTCTAATCCATCGCAAATTAGGCAACCAATTGCGACGGATATTTCGGTAGCTATTCCCTCTCAAATTAGCGTCGGATTAGCTTGAGACTCGTCGCAAGTCCGAAGCTAAAAATTTACAACCAACATTAAGTAAAAATAAAATTTTCGTCGCAAATCCCTATCAAATTAGCGAGGGATTAGAATGGGGGTTTATGTTTAACGCTGATCCGTCGCTAAATCAACTAGGGATTAGCGACGGAAAGTCAATCCGTCTACTGAACTCATTATTCCCTCGCTAATCCCTCACAGATTTAACGAGGGATTATTCCCTCGCTAATACCAGTCTTTCTTGTAGTGTCAGATTTCGTATGATCTGACCAGCCAACCTTGTGAAAGTTACTAAAATTAGGGGTCTGCAGACTAAACCAAGCCTCCAGTTCTATATTGACAATGCACAGAGAAACCAAAACTTCAAGCACTCAAAATAACATGCAACTTGTTGGACATAAAATTCTCAAGACATGTACTCCTATAAGCAATAAGAAACAATATGTCTTCACCTGACAGTATGCTATAGCCTTACTAACTGGTCAGAAACAAAAAAAAAAAAAAAATCAACAAGAAATGCCAAAAATAGCAGCTTTTCGTTAAGCTCATTAGGATTAGTGATAAGACACGTTTATCCCTTCCGGTGCTTACTATGAGTGAGTATCCTGAAATCCAAAAACTTTGCATGCTTGACAAAAGAAAATATTGGTGCAGAGCTAATAATTGAAGAGTATTGTTCAAGATGGTTAAATATAGAAAGACGTTTAGTAGATTTAGCAGCACAAAGAAATTCAAGGTCTCAAACCACACATCAACCGCAATAATCACATATAATTTCCAATTTGCTTAGAGAAGTGAAAAACTTTAAGCATGTATGAAAATTGAAAACAATATTTCAAACTTGAAAGTCATGGCTGATTATACAACAAGATTGAAATAGGAGGACATCTAACAATTTTCTTTGTGAAAAACTGGATTCCACATCTAAAGCTCAAAGTAAAACTAATGCAAGCCAATGCTAACATTACAAGCTGCACAAAGCAACTATATTGAAAATTGGACCATGTCCAATGCAAGGAATATCAAAGATTATTTCAATACTTTTCATGCATGGGACAATATATGAATTAACACAAGAAAGAGAAAAGGACATGACAACCAGAAAAACCATGATCAAATTCTCCATACCAAATATCTAGTTCCGTTTCTAAATTTAGATAAAACATAGATATATCAGATAGTATATCCTACCAACAACAAATAACATAAACGTATAATAGTATAGCAGGACAATGTGTAATTACCTAGTCAAAATAGGTCACACTGGCGCCGCCCAAATACATGTTAAAGATCTCTGCATCTTCCGCAAAAAGGGAATTGTGCATCCACAGAATACTTCTCAATGCATTTCAGCGCTTGTAGAATACAATATCCTGGCTACAACTAACTTTGATAGCTTCCACCAAACTCTTCACCTGATCAAAGTCAACTTTAAAAGTGACCATGATGACACCATCTTTTCCAGTATTATAATCTTGATCAATATCTTCAACTTTAAATGACTGCAGCTGCAAGTCACAGAAGAAAACTTTCCTAAGTAAGACGCACTAAGATTTTCATTAGATAGAACTTTCTAAATAGAGCTCACAGAGTTACGTATGAATTATGGTTGTCAATCAGGGAAACCAGAATAATAGAATCTACCAAATTGGAAAACCATGAAAGAATATTCAGAATATATAACAGCCAAAAAATGGAAGCAATGACCATCATTCACAATTTTCGCCAATTGATAACCATAAAATGACTGATGACTTGGTTGATGAAAAGTGCAAAAGGAAACAAGTGGTACGATAGTCCATCAGCCAGGAGCAAAGTAAAAAGTTCACAAAGCATCAATGTTACCTGATGGTAGACGACCCCCAAAAGATCATAGGAAACCTCAAAACCCATTGGAACCTATAAGCCAAAGTGCTTGTTGGGTCTACTGGTCCAAAATGCATAAACATACTAAAAAGTTTGCAACCAAAAGAGAAAAAACTAAGCATTATAGAGATTCTGAATAGTATAGGCTGAACAAACACAAGTTTTTAATGTATTTAACACCATAACTTCTTAAGGTATTTAACACCCAAAGTAAGATGATTTATTACTTTAGATTTTACAAGACAAGTGGGAGCATTTCTCAAACACTCTGCTGCAGCCCCTCCATAAGCCCGGACCAAACCTCCAGTGCCAAGCTTGATTCCTCCAAAATGCCTAAGATATAAAACATACAGACAAATAAGTACCTGTAAAAAGGGAATGCTTATTTTTTCAGATTAAGAAAATAGAACAACAGATCAGAGATGTTCAGGCCATTGAAGTATAGGGAATTAGATGTGAAAAAATAAATAAATAAATAAAAATAAAACAGAAAATCATCACGGAAAAGTGTAGTTCGTGTCATCTTCATCATAGATGATTTGATTTAAGGGAAGATTTTAAATAAAAATGGCATACATGCAAATGCAATAATCATATGGATTAAATCTGCATACCTGATCACCACCACCATAACTCTATCTATCCCTGAAGATTCTATTGCAGAAAGTATTGGCTTGCCAGCTGTACCGGATGGCTCACCATCATCACTGCTCCGGAACTGATCTCCAACCTAACATGCATACGTAATTGATTTCCAAAATAAGAGGCACAAAAATGTGGTGAGACAAGAAAAGCAAATGATGGCACCAACTTAATCAATTTATAGTACGAACCCATTTCCAAAGAAATTATTAACATGACAAGCACCAAGACAAATTTGCTTATGCGCATATTTCATTCTAAATATAGGATGCAGTTATCAGGTTCTAAAAGAATTCTTGATCACTGTCAGATTATTGTTCATTGTGAAATTTGATGGTACTAATTGTACCAGTATTAGTTAGTGGGACACTGTCCGCAAGATTGACATTAACAACTATATAGACTGCACGGTCCACAATATAATGCCAGTACCCAGTAGACACATGCCACCAAGAATCGCTACTATCAACATTTAAACTTGAAATATCCCTTTCAGGAAGCAAGATATCCCAACTCTTACATGATGAATGACCAGATGATTTCTCTAAATCATACACTTACTATTGTAGGAGCTAGGAGCCTAAATGATGCAATTTATTAATAAAATATGCTATTAACCTTATACAAGAAAACAAATAATGAAATGAAGTTATGATGTTCAACAAGCCTATTGAAATGATATCTATTTTACAATATCTTGGAAAGAGTTAGCCTATTTTGTGGATGGGCTGGACCACCCCATTGCACTCAAATGACCATTACTTTCGAAGGGGTAAAAGGTGACACCCTCTGTGAAGTCTACAGAAGACACATGTGTGCAACCAACCCATAGCTATGTGCCGGGAAGCTTCTATTTGCATTGAACTCAGGGCTTCTTTAGAATCTAGACCAGATTGTGGGCGAAATAGCTACATTTGGTTAGTTCCCATTATATAGGATTTTGTTAGTTGCGCAAAGGATAAGTTGTATGTTATCAAGACCGAAATTTTATTTCCAAACAGCTAGGAAAAAAATCAATGCCTAAAAGTGAAGGAAAAAACCCTTCCTTTCCCAGATATTACCAGAAAATTTTGCAAGGTTTCTGATTATTTCTCTTAAAACATAACAGAATGAAATCAAATAAATATAACCTAACAAAAAGCAAAACAATAGGTAACAAGAAAACCAGAATTCTCATCAAATTCTTACCTTGTACGCCCAACAATGATGAGTAGCTTTCGGGTCCTGAACCTAATGATGGAAACTAAATTAATAAACACAAAAAAAAAAAAAAATCCCACAAAAAGAAACTCTAGAAAGAAGCGGGTAGGCATCACCTCAGAGAGAAATGAATTAGCGGCGCGTTGATCGAAGAGGGGGCCAGCAATGGCAATGAATTTGCTCTTTTTGATTTCCTGAGCAAACATGACTCTCTCTTTGATTGCATAAGCCCCCCCGGCCCCCAGAGAACCTGCTGTCTATCATCATCAGTTTGGAATCGAAATATAAGCCATCTAGTAGCGTGGGAGTGCACTTTGGATTGAACTCCCCATTGTTTTGTGAGGTCCATTACTGCTTTCATGCCCGGGAACCTACTAGCAAACATCCCAACAAGGCAGAATCCCAGCTTGCCCGTAGCTTCCACAAAGTCCCTTTCATCTAAATCAATGACATTACCCGAACAAGGGATATGCTTGAGACGCATTCCATTCTGTTGTTCACGATTACCTCTCACAATATTGGCCCAGGAACGAGGAGGTTGAGTGGTCTGCAATGATATGGGGAGAGACAGAAGATTGTTCCCCACTAAGGGGTCGATAGGTGCAGAAGGCACAGCTAGGTCAGATTAAGACTGGTTCCCCACTAGGGGGGACACCAGATAAGCCTGTGCAGGTAATTGAGGGGCAATTTGAAGGTCAATAGAGATAGATTGTATAGATGGCCGAGGAGAGGGTGGAATTGGGGTGTTTTCATTGGGCAAATCTATGTTTTTACCAGGGGAGACAGCCAGGGTTTTTGCAGCAGAAGTGGCCCCCTCTAGTATACCTAATTTCTGACTTCTAGTCTGGACCATAAGGTCCAGCCCTCAGAACAAGAAAGGACCAGATAGAGCCAAATGGGGTGGTGAAAGAGATCTGATTCCAAGAAATAGAATAATACTTCCCCGGGTTTGGTATACCAGCACACTGACAGACATAGAAAGGAGGGCAGACAGAAAGAGTAATTGGTCTATGGAAGGGCAAGTTAGGTAGTTTTGAAATCAGCTAGGAACCAAAGAAGGGATATCACCTCAGAAAACCAGAAGGAATGGGTTGACAAATAGGTTTTAGCTGTGTAAAGGAGGTATATGGCGATCAAAAGCTAATATAAAGAGGTATATCAGGAGCAAGGGGAACAAGCTAGACCGGTGACAAAGGATTAACCAAGACGGGAAGAAGGAGCACCACAACCCACTACACACAGTCATCAATCATCTAGGAGAGACATATAATTCCATCACACGCTAGGATATCAACAGCAAGGTACCGACAGATATATAGATGGACAACCGAGAAGCGATAACAGATGGAAGATGAAGGAAACCAACTCAACAACGAATAAACTGGACGGATATTACATATGGACCATCATAATCAAGAACACAAATATCACTTATCCAGCAGATAGTCCAGCAATCACATCCGGGAAGGACAATGAGAACATACAATAGTCACACCAATAACTATAAAAAACACATAAACAGAAAGAAACTAACCAACATGGAATCCGTTTACATGCTTGACAGCTTGAATATCAGCCCTGGAAACCAGGGAAGAGAAGTGAACTCATAGGAGTTGAGAGCTTCTCTCTCTACACTTCTCTCTCTTAGTTATAAAAAAAACGAAACATTGAATAATAATGATCTTGACATTTGCAACTACTTTCTTAGACCTATGATATTCAGATCATAGTTTCAAAATTGTGGTAGTTGTTGGCAAAATAATAAGGAGATTTGATAATAAATAAAATATTTAATAATTAAATATGATGAGCAAATGAATAGGATACAAGAATTAGTAAGGTTCATTCGTGGTGATCAGTGTTCCCCAGCGAAAGGAGTTAGCAATCTTTACTAGCCAAGCCAAAAAAGAGAAATATGCACCCAAAAAAGAAAAAAAAAACTCTCAAAATACTCACAAATCCAAATTTACAAAATATTGAAAACTAGAAGCGCATAATTTACATCGCTAACTCAACTTGTTGAAGGGCATTGGCAAAGCCATATAAAACACAATGGGGGCACAGAACTCTCACCACAATAAGAAAAATTTAGGAGATATTTGTTCTTTTAGGGTGAGAGTATATGTTGTTATATATTTATGCACTCACTTGTCATTTAAGTGTCTCTTCACAATACTATTTTTTAAAAATCTTTTCTTTTGAGTGTCTCAAGAAGTTTTAGATTTTAAAAAGTTTTGTTTTTTATTTATGTTAAAAAGATTATTTTTATCAACACATTGTCCCTTTTTTTATTTTATTTTTTTAATAACACACCAGTAAATAGAAAAAATAAATAAATCCCACCCAAGAGAAGAAATTTTGTTTATTTTATGATTATAACTTAATAATTAATATAATACACATGACAAAGTGAAAAGTACATGGAAGAGAACTTCACCATTTAATTAATTTTCCCTTCTTAGGATTTTTCACTATTTAAAATTGTAAATAAGCTATTGATAAATTTGCCAAATGGAAAATAACTTCTAATTAATGAATAACCATTTTCACTTCAGCTAAATTGTGTCTCACAAACACATGAATTTTTTTGCCGGATTCGATCACCATAAGCCAAATCTAATCGATAAAAAAATGTAAAATCGTACAAAAGGATGAAAAAAAAATTTAATATAATGCACTAAGAGTAAATAGTCCGTTGGTATAAAAAGTTATTTTCCTTGATCTCCTTTCCCCATCTTCTTCCCCAGCACGAACAGCCATCTCCCTAGTCCCCACCCTTCGTGTGCTCTTGTGGAATGTTTCATTATATAGCTCCATATGTAATCATTATGAACATTATTTTTTCTGCTTTTGCTTAAGCATGTAATTAAGAAAAATAATTCAATGATAATAATTAATTTGATATAAAGTGCAAGTTTTAGCTATTAACAGCACCAGCTCATCCAATTGTCCAAAAGAGTATTCTGAGATTACTTTGGAGTGATAAGGTTGTTAGGAGTTGTAAGGTTGAAAGTAATCTCTCATCTTATCAAGGAAGAATATATTTGGGTGGTTAGATAAATTCAAGTTTAGCTCAATCATTGGTCAAAGTAGTTAATCCAAGTTGATCATTTGGTTACAACAGAAGTCTATAAATTTGCAACAACCTGTAACAGAGCATCGTATCCTCTTCAAATAGATCTTCTTATCTTGTTAGTTAGATTAGCTACAATATATATAGCATGTATCAGATCTTCTGTATTCAAGAAAAAAGCTTGCTCACGTTAATAATAAAACATTCCAGTTATCAAAAGTCTTGATGGTATCAGAGCCCAAAGTGAGCAGCGAAAACAACAACAAAATAATCATTATGAGTTCCCTTTCACACAATGTCAGCAACTTCATTACTCTAAACCTCAAACCAGACAACTACCCCTTATGGAGAGACTGTTGGGGATATGCCCTAGAGTCAATTTGTACTTATACTATTGTCATTATGTTTTATATAATAATATGAGGATTTCCTTTCCATAAATAGTGAGTTTTGTTTTGTGGTCATCAAGTACGTGACTTGATAGTAAAACCCTACAATGAATACAATGACTATTCTAAAACTGTCCCTGATCGATTATTATTATTGGAATAATAATAAATTAAGATTAGTATGTTTGTGACTTGATGGCTATGTTTTACTGGCCATGGATATCTGTGATATCGAGTCAAGACATAAATAAATGTTAGAGAACATTGTATTGGACATGACCCACTGTGAGAGTATTTCGTGGAATATGTCATAAGTACTTTCTAGCCATAATAATATTGAAAGTCCTTCGACCTAAATTCATCATAGTTTCCTATTTGATAAATTCTATATTTTGACATTGTCTAAAGTTGTCTTTAATCAGATAATAAATTAGACTACTGTTGGATATAGAATAAATCAAGAAGAGGAATATGATTGATTGTGAAGGAATTTGTCCCTCTCAATTATGGGAGAGATATCCATGAGCCCCTTGATAAGTTAAACTGTTAAAAATGCATGGCCGTGCTCAAATATATCAATCTAAGATATTGATATCATTTGTTTGAACAGTCTACTATGAAATCAAGAAATAATTGATTAAGCTTAATAAGGATGACATGCTCCGTGCCTTATGCTTAATCTGGATATCGTGTGACAAAAGGACTAAATATAAAATTATGGTTTGGTTCAAAGAGATCACCGATCTTCATTTAACATGGATAGTTATAATGTTTTGCTAGAAACCGCTTATAACGTGTGGGCCATTTAAATATGATTTAGGCACACTGCCAGTATTAAATGAACCTATAGGGTCACACAATAAGCGAACTTGTTAGGTTATTTTTCTGGTGACCAGATTCGATGAATCTGGAAATATGTCTAAGTTAATCGTACTTAGAAAATTTACCAGATACAATGAATCTGGAAATATGTCCACATTCGATGTATCTGGATGATGTCCAGATTATAAGAATCTGACTCGGTAAATTAATTAGTTAAATTACCGAGATAATGGCAGAATCTTATCATATTAGTTTTAATTTAATTTGAATTTAAATTAGAATATGATAAGATATTATTAGGGTTGGACTCTAAAAGGTTTGGGGGTTTTTAAGAAAACCCTAGCCGTCTTTTCAATAGTCCAATTTTTTCGGTTGAGAACATTCGTGCCATTCTCTACCAGAAGGAAAAAAAAAAACTCTCAAACCCTAGGTGCTAGCACTCCCAGGGTATCGAGTGAGTTCGCGGTGTGTATCCGATAGAGGACGTTCGCATACTGCAGCGTCTGGTGATTGTTCGGGTTGAACGTACAACAGCGCAATCAGAATCGAAGGATTTCAATTACAGCAACCAGAGGTAATTCTTAAACCTTAAATCTTCTTAATTCTTTACTTGGGTCCTCAGGAGGGATTCATGGATGTTTTCCGCATTTAGGAGTCCACGAATCTTAACAGAGAACAAGTCTTAGCACTTGCTGAAAGCCAAGATCTGATCGACCATCTCACTGGAGAAACAACTGACCAAGCCAAAGATTCAACAACACCAAATGAGACTACATCAACAAACAACACGACAGCTGAATGGAGAAAATCAGATCGGCTGCTTCGTGGATAGTTGATTGGAACACTTTTAGAAGAAGCACTTGGTCTTGTCATAGGCCAAGACACATCAAAAGCAGTCTAGGATGCCCTAAAAGAGGTATATGCTCAAGACCCTCAAGAAAGGGAGTTCACTTTACGCCAGCAGCTCACATATCTCTGCAAAAATGACAGCAACACCATTGCTAAACACATTAAAAAATTCAAAAGCATCTATGACAGTCTTGTAGCAATAGGAAGTCTCATGTCTGACAAAGAGAATGTATTTTACTTACTCACTAGCCTAGGGCCAAAATATGAATCCTTCACCACAACCATGTTGAAGCCACCTCGACTATCCTATACTGAATTGGTCTCTCTACTGCAAAAGTATGAACAGAGACAAAATTGGTTCACCACTCAAACACCAACTCACTAACTGGCCTTTTATGGACAAAAACACAACTCAGGCTTCACCAATCGCAAGAGTCAAAATAGCTTCAACTCAAGTGGTCGAGGATTTCAAGCACACAATCAGAATTCCAGCAATCAAGGAACTTGGAACCATGTCGACACAAATCAAAACAACAATTGGCAAAATCTCAGAGCTCACAAACTAGCTCCACCGGGACAACGAAGAATGACACCAGAAGAAAGAGAGATGTATCGAAATGACACTTGCCAAATCTGTGAAGTTATGGGACATATTGCAAAAATATGCTGGCATTTGGGTAAGTATACCCCAACAGTAGATGAAATCCCTAAAACATTGGCTGCACTCACTCTTGATAACACTGTGTATGACACTGAATGGAGCGCTAACACTGGAGCATCTTAGCACATGACAGGTAACTCTAAAATGCTAAAAAAAACGTCCATACTTTGGAAATGATTCAGTACTCATAGGAAATGGCAATCTGTTAGGAATTCAGTCTATAGGTGATACTAGTATTACTAACAATACTGAAACCTTGCCATTAAATGATGTTTTACATGTGCCTAAACTTAAAAGGAATTTGCTATCTGTTGGTCAACTTACAGATAATTATCCTATTAACTATGAATTTTCTAATATGGGTTTCTGTGCTAAGGAAAGGGAGACGGGTCACAAGGTGGTGACAGGACAACGCAAGGGCAATTTATACGTTATTTCCAATCCACATGAGTTACATTTTTCTAGTAGGTTCAAATCAGGCACTGCCGACTTGTGGCATCAACGCCTAGGACATCCTCAAGTGTCCACTCTTCGGTTGTTACAACAAAAGGGTTTGATTGATGTTCAAGGATCAAATAAGACACAGTCTCTTCATAATAGTTGTCAATTAGCTAAACTTAGCAAACTGCCTTTTTCATCTTCTGACAATATTAGTTCATCTATTTACAATAAGATACACTGTGTCTTATGGGGTCCACCACCTGTTTTATCACTTGGCAAATTTCGCTATTGTGCTTGCATTGTTGATGATTTCTCACGTTATACTTGGCTCATTCCTCTACGAGCAAAATCTGATTTTTTTTATGCTTACTTGGCTTTTGAAAAATATGTTGAAAGGTAATTTGACACAAAAATTAAAATATTTCACTCCGATGGAGGTGGTGAATTTATTAATTCCAGGTTCAGTTCTCACTTCCAAGCACAGGGTATTGTTCATCAAATCTCTTGCCCATACACTCCAAAACAAATAGGTATGGTTGAGCATCATCATCGTATCATTCGAGAGTTTGGTATGGCTATGTTATTTCATTGTAACGGTCTTTTATACTTGTGGGTAGAAGCATTTACAACTGCTGTATTTTTAATTAACCGTTTACCGTCTACTGCACTTGATTCTGATACACTTTACTTTAAGTTGCATGGAGCTCAACCCAAATATTCTTTCCTTTGAGTCTTTGGCTCAAAATGTTTTCCGTACACATGGGATACTCGCAACAATAAATTTGATCAAAAAATAATTCCATGTGTCTTTATTGGCTATAGTGATCAACATAAAGGTTATAAATGCTTTCACCCATCTATACAGAAAATTATTGTCTGCAGGCATGTAGTATTTGATGAACGAGAATTTCCATTCAAGATATGTGCTTCTGATACAATCACTTCTTCAAATATGAATTGGATAAGTATTTTTTACTCCTGGACTGTTCTTCCTTTTGCTAATACTAACTCGTCCTTGCAGGAATCCATGACCACTGATCCTTCTCTTCCACTATATCCATTGCAGCAATCTACCATGTCTGAAGCTGTCACAAATGTAATACCATCCTTCGCAACGTCCACCTCTGACTCCACACATGCGCAACTCAAAATAGTACAAGATCCAGTTCTCATCAGTAGTGATACAACTGATACATCATCCTCTCATCCAGCAACCACTATTGCATCTCCAATTCTAGCTCGCCCTGATCCACCTATCTTATATCTTCTGCTGACCCTGACAATTCCATCGCCGAACCCTTGTCAACATCCTCCACTGATGAGTCTGATTTACCTGTCTGTGTCCCATCTCACCATCACTCCATGGTCACTCGCTCACAAGATGGAATTTACAAACCCAACCCTAAATATGCACTCTTGGCCACTGGTTCTGACATTCCTCGAATTCCCCAATCCATCAAATCAGCACTTAGGCATAATGGTTGGAAATGTGCCATAGACGAAGAAGTGCAAGCTCTTCATCAAAATCAGACCTAGAGACTAGTGCCACGTGACTCCTCAACGTATGTCATGGGAGGCAAATAGGTTCCCAAACCAAAGTTGAAGCCTGATGGTTTTCTTGATCGACTAAAGGCACGCCTCATTGTCAAGGGATATCACCAAATTGATGGTGTTGATTACACTGATACGTTTTCACCTGTCATAAAGCCCGGCACCATTCGTCTTGTACTCAGTCTTGCTCTTGTTCATCATTGGGACATTCGGCAACTTGATGTTAAAAATGCTTTCCTTTATGGTGTCCTTACTGAGGATATTTACATGGAATAGCCTCCAAGCATGGTTGATCCAAAGTTTCCCAATCATGTTTTCAAACTTCAATGAGCATTTTACGGTCTAAAACAAGCACCTCATGCCTGGTTTGATCACTTTAGTACCTTTCTTTTAAAATATGGTTTTCTCTATAGTCTTGCGATCCATCCTTGTTTGTTTTTCATTGTTCATATGGCTCACTAATTCTCTTATTATACGTTGATGATATGCTTTTCACAGGTTCAGATTCCCAACTACTTTCCTCCTTCATTCAGTTGCTGCATACAGAGTTTGCCATGAAAGATCTTGGTCCGCTCCATCACTTTCTTGGTATCGAGGTCACTACAACTCCAGATGGCTTGCATTTGTCCCAATCTCACTATGCCCTCACTATTCTTGAACGAACAAATATGGTCAATTGCAAGCCTATGAGCACACCACTTGAAGCCAAGACGAAAGGCCTTCACAATCAGATTCCCCTTGAAGATCCGACTTCATATTGTGCCATTGTTGGTGCTTTACAGTACCTTACCTTGACTCGGACTGACTTAGCCTATAGTGTCAACTTTGTCTCTCAATTTATGCATTCTCCCACTCACTCTCATCTTAAGATGGCTAAACGCATTCTGCGTTATGTCAAAGGAACCATTACCCTTGGTCTGAATCTTACTTCAAACACTACTCTTGATCTTTGTGCTTTTTCAAATTTGGATTGGGCTAGTTGTCCTATAACTCGTTGTTCTACAATAAGTTATTGCACTTTTCTTTGTCAGAATCCAATCTCCTGGTGTGCCAAGAAGCAACATACTATTTCTCGCTCCAGCACTGAAGCAGAGTATCGAGCAATGGCACATACTGCAGCTGAAGTTATATGGTTAAATTATGTTCTGAAAGATCTTTATGTTCCACAACCTCACACTCCAGTACTGTTCTGTGACAATATAAGTGCTTTACATATGACTGTCAATCCCGTCTTTCATGCAAGAAGCAAGCACATTGAGCTTGATTATCACTTTGTCCGTGAGAGGGTTGCACTTGGTTTTCTAATCACTCAATATATTCCTACTTCATCTCAAGTAGTTGACATCTTTACTAAACCTATGTCCAAAGCTACTCTTGCTCTCTATCGTCCCAAACTTCGCCTCCAACCTCGGCTTTGTTTGCGGGGAGATATTAACAGCACCAGCTCATCCAATTATCTGAAAGAGCATTCTCAGATTTCTTTGGAGTGATAAGGTTGTTAGGAGTTATAAGGTTGAAAGTAATCTCTCATCTTATCAAGGAAGAATATATTTGGGTAGTTAGATAAATTCAAGTTCAGCTCAATCATTGGTCAAAGTAGTTAATCCAAGCTGATCATTTAGTTACAACAGAAGTCTATTAATTTGTAACAGCCTGTAATAGAGCATCGTATCCTCTTTAAATAGATCTTCTTATCTTGTTAGTTAGATTAGCTACAATACATATATATAGCATGTATCAGATCTTCTATATTCAAGAAAAAAGCTTGCTCACGTTAATAATAAAACATTCCAGTTATCAAAAGTCTTGATTAGCCAGAGAGAGAAGTAATAAATTGTATAGGTTTGATAAGATTAATTTGATACAATGTTAAGTTCATCATGAAAATAATAATAATTTTCAAATTTACAACATAACATATTCAAATATATTAGCAAAATTTACTATTTTTTGGTTGAACTTACCATTTTTATTGAATTAGAATTACTATTAAATTTACGAAATATCTATTTAGCTAAGGACCCCATTCATTTTGATTTATATATTTGGCAAATTATTAAAACGTTTACAAATTCCACTTAGTAGAAGTGAGCCTCCAAATCGATCTGGGCATTTCATTTTTCTTTTTTACTTTTTCATTTTTTTCGCCCCCTGCCCCCCTCCCCCCCAATCTTGGACGTATCCCTCCATCTTCAATTAATGAGTCCAAGTGCCCTTCCCTACTTCTTTTCCATGATGAAAGCAGAAGCAAGCAAGAAAGGTAAACACACAAGTGCCGAGCGGAGGAACCTATTGAATTCAAATATTGTGACACATAGAAATCATTTTACAGGTGTAAGTTTCACAGGAAGCTTGGACAAAATTATCTACCAACATAGCAATCATACAACACAGTTTCCATTTCCAGCCTCTTTATGCTTTTTCTTTCTTTTTTTTTTTCTTATTGTTCTCGAAAAGAAAAACTCAAAATTTTTCAAAGTGGCTGTTTTGAACTTGTCAATTAACTTTAGCTAGGGATTATAATACCTTCTTATTTTTGGATTCTCACACCTAAATAAGATAGATTTGTAAGATTTAAGGGGGAAATTTTTAAATTCACTATAATATGTTATTGTGTGCTATCAAAACTAACCATTTTTATAGCAGAAAACACCTTTTAATTTTTAAGGGTAATACTTGTTAGTGACACCGCATTACATGCAAAAATTTTACCTTGTATAAGTTAAAATTTTATAATGATAGAATTAAATATTTATATATAAAAATAATAATTATAATACATTATCCAAAATTACTTTCACACCGAATATGTATCAATATCAAGTAAAATATACATAAATTCACCTTATAAGCTTACAGTTCACTCCCTTGATATCCATATATTATTAATATATTAACAATATCTTTACCAAATGTTTTGGTTTATAAAAAAAATAAATAAATCAACCTAATATAGTATATTTGATGTAGCATAGATTATCCATTAAGTACATTTGGTTTAATAGCGTTTGATGCATCTTAATTTTTTTTTTTTTTAGGCATTGTGTAGCTCTTTCGGATCCTTGCAGTTAGGCATCCCAAGGATGATGAAACACTGATGACAGCTGGAAACCTTTTTTAATTATCCTTTTGACAAAAAGTAGAAATAATTATTGAGCAACACTCTTTTAAGACTCGATATATAAAAATTACACATGCTATAAAAGTGTCAAATGGATGACTCCATGTAAGTACCTCAGAAGTTTTTTCTTTTCTAACGTTAAGCACATATATGGTATGAAGAAAGAATATACTTCAACACTACAAAAAAGAAATGGTATTTAAATAACAAATAAAGTCAAATTCAGACAAATATTCAGAGGAACTCCAAGATATATTGCCCCTGAATGCCTACAGATAAGTATCACGGTGAAAGCAAAATGCTAAAATCTCACTACAAGAAAAGGGCAAAATGCGACCACTATATCGGTCGCAATTCGATCGCAAAAATGGCAATTGTGACCGAGAGGTCCTAGACGCACTAGAGTAGTAGCAAAAATAAAGTGTGCTATCGATAAATGATCAGTCACAAATTGCAACCGCAATATGGTCGCAGAAGCGTCTCAAATTTCGTTGCCGTGTTGCATCACCATTTTAGGGTCTTGTGAATGAATTGCGACCATGCGTCGCAATTTTTATTTTTTTTTGTAAAATGCCGGCTCGGTCGCAAATCAGTTGCAATATACGACCGAAGTTTTCCAATTTTTATTTGATTAGTTGCTCCATTCGGTCGCAATTCGATCTCTAACATACAACCACACAATGTGATCCATTTATAACCTAGAAATGCCTGTTACAAAAACACATTTCTCCCATTCAACAACAACCACTCAACATTCAAATCTTCGATTCCCATTCAACAACAACCACTCAACATTTAAAACACACACAATTCGAATAGCATATAACAAGTGCTTCACATAGAAAATTAGTGTTCTAATGAACATAAAGCTTAAGCATTCATTCACATTAAATTTAAAAGTTCCAGAAAATATGATAAGAGTAATAAAACTTAACCATTCATTCACAGATAGATAGGAAAGAAAAGAAAATATATCAAGTCAAATCATCATCATTGGATCCTAAGTCACCAACAGCAGTAGAAACATCGTTCATGCATATAGTCCTATTACTTCCTCGTAGCTCATCTAAAGTCTGCTGCATCTTCTTTTGTTGGTCTATCAAAAATTGAATTTGCTCACCTTTAGTGGCCAACTTCTTTTCCACCTCTCTAAGCTTGGAAGTAAGGTTAGTAATTGTCTCCCTTTCTACAGAAGAAGCTTGGGACTGAAATGCACGAATTTGTATTTTTTTTTTTTTTTTGCTTTGATTCGTTTACTTTCGGAGCCCATCCCATACACATGACCCTTATTTAGTCCCCCCTGCAACAACAGTAAACAATTCTTTTTCATCCATGGAGTGTGAGGAACATAAAGAACCATGAGTTTGTTGACTTTGGTGCTCAACAAAGGAAACAAATTTTCCTTAAAAAATAAGACATTATAAATTAGAACATACCATCTTATGTTGATGAAGGAAAAGAAAATGTAAACATCAATAAGAAAGAGAATATCTATCCAATTTGTTTAGGTTTATGGTCTACGAATTGTCCTTTTTCAAGACAATCTCTCTGAATAGTGTGGAGTTGTTCCCAGCATTTATGATATGCGAATTGATCCCCCATCGTCTTTCTCTGTACAAAAATGAAAAAAAGTAAAAAACATTCATAATACTAGAGTGATGTAGTAGGAGTGAGAATAATGAGATGGAAGAAGTGGGCAGCTAGAAAAAAATTGTAAATTTGATCATACCATCCTAGCTTCATGCTCAGGAAAAGAGACAGATCCACCAAAGTGTCTGGATGCACCCCGGCCAGTGTTGCACGTGGTCCTATTCAAGGACATTTGCTTGTCTTTCTTCACATAATCTTTCTTGGCCCACTCTTCACACAACTTCTGATAAACAGCATCAGAGATTCAATCTGGTTTTCGTTAGGATTTGCGGACTCTGTGCAAGTGATCTTTTAATCTACTTGCACAACGAGCCTCGCATGCCCTCCCGATACTCCTCTCATGTAGAGGATGCCATCTATACAATTTCTGCAAAAGGAGCAGTATGATTAAGTTAAAAAGGAATTTGATGCAAGTATATTCTAAAGCAGAAGAAACATAAAATGAGGCATTTGTTACATCTTTAGCTTCTACGAACATGTCCAACTGCATTGAAATAGGTAATTTTTTTCTTGAATTATATGAGAGACTACTGAAACCATACATAGCATTCATGACCCAACAAAAAAAAAAAAAAAAAAAAAGAGGAGCATGTCAAATAGGTAAAATATTGTTTCTTTAATAAAACATCATTCCAAGAAGCAGGTGCAGGTGAAAAGTACCATGAACTCACCCCACCATACTTCTTTAACGTCCCTAGGCACCTTAGCAAAGCTAAGATATGGTCCAAAATACCTCTTATGAATGATATCGCTGATGGACGATGCACACTTTGATTACAAAGTCATCCTGTTTCATGTACATGGTGTTATAACATTGAAAGTTAGAATAAAAATAACTTAAGCAAATAACATATGAAAATATAAAAACTATTATGAATCTAATGACAAACACAAATTCCTGTACTATACTTACGTATTACCATATGGCTCAATCAATATCCTTACATCTAATACACCGGATGAGGTAGATGGTACAATTGTGCTACTTGGAGTATCAACCTCCGTCCTTGACTATAACCCTGTCGCAAGAAAGGTGCGAATACATAGCACTGGTGAATGGTGACTGCCTAAGCCGGAGAAGGCTGAGAAGTAGCACTAGGAGAAGACTGAGAACGATACTCCTCGGAATAGTGGTCTATATTGTTGACCCTATTAGTTGATGCACGTATGATATTTGGATTATCCATCTCTGCAAAAGAAGCAGCAAAAAAATAAAAAAATCAAGTACAAGTTATGATCAAAACACAAGTATGGATCACGTAATATCCTATTTAATGTAAATACGTTTTGCATAGAAGCAGCAAATGAATACTTGACAGCTTGTTGGAGGCTATATAAGAATGAGAATGCTTGACAACATTTTTCACTAATGCTTGACAGCTTGTTTTGTTGGACTTACTATTTTTATTCATTGGATTCATCGAATTCTTCTAACAATTCATTTTCCTCATTCTCTAAACTCTCGTTACTTGTCTTCCATTCTTCTTCTTCCTCTTCTTCATCATCGTTTTCACCTAATTCTAAATCTCCTTGTTCTTCAAGTCGTGGTAACTCAACAAACAATTCTACCACTTCTTTATCACTGGATTCATGAGACAAAGATCCCACATCATCAACCCCATGAGTCATAATAGCCAATTCTACATCAATTGCATCATCTTGATATGTATTTTCAATATAAGGAGCATCAATGACACGGTGAGCTTTACATTTTTGAACCGCTAGCCAATTACTTTTTTGTCTCTTAACTCTGGGATAAGGGTTATAGTAAACTTGAATAGCTTGATGGGCCAAGATGAATGGGTCATAACTGGAGTATTTCCTTTTGTAGTTGATATCCACAAGTTTATACTGTGGGTGAACTTTCACTCCCCGATTATTAGTTGGATCAAACCAATCACATTTGAACATTACCACTTTTTGAACAGGAGTAAGAAGGAGTTCAAACTCAATGATTTCTTGCAAGACTCCATAGTAATCAGAAGTAGCTAAATTATTGTCACTTCCTTTGACACAAATTCCACTATTGCATGTCTTTTTCCCTTCACTGTGTGAATGGGTATGAAACCTATATCCATTGACAAAGTATCCTTTAAAGGATTCCACAATTCAAGATGGTCCCCAAGAAATGGCCTTTAGGCATTGGTTATCCACATGATTCAAGCTATTGATAACTTGTAGACACAATTGACAGAATGTGAATAAATAACAAAATATTACATTGAACTCAATGTAAGATTTAGGATGCAAAAGATTCTACACTTACAAATTCCCTAAACCATTGAGCAAACTCTTTGTCAAATCTTAGGTCTATGTTTAGATCTGTGATATTCGGTTCCATAAACTGTAAATAGTCTTTGAATTTTCTAGAAACATCACAAGTAATCATAGTATTATGATCTCTAAACCTTTCTAATGAATCTCTAAATTGCATATAATACATTATTAAGGATATGTAATATATGTCTATTACTTACTGAACATATAGTTCAACCTCTTTGCAGTTGCGTAATATATAATTTGTAATTGCAATCACCTCTTCATCCTTCAAATATCACTTTTTTACTCCACCTATTTTTCGCCCCACTAACTTTCATATTGACAAAACATCTTCAGTTGAATTAGAAGCACATTCTTCGTTGCAAGATGATGTTCTATTATTTGTTTCCATGTGAAGTTCAAAGTAGTAGGAGAAGAATGTTGATGCCTCCCCAACAATGTAAGCATTACAGATTGACCCTTCTACCTTTGCCTTATTTTTTTATCTTTTTTCTTGAAATGATGCAAGAACCTACCATAACCATAACCATAGTATTAAAACCTTTTGATGTTATAAAAAAAATATTTAACCAAAACTAACCAATCACATTTGTGAGTGATTGAGACATACCGTTCAAGTGGATACATCCACCTATATTGCACAGGCCCACTAACCCTTACCTTGTAAGGCAAGTGAAGTAGAAGATGTTCCATTACATAAAAAAACCCGGTGGAAAGATTCTCTCTAGCTTGCAAATCAGAGGAGCAATATCTTCCTCTAGTTTGTACATGTGTGACTCAGACAACTTTTGAGAACATAAGTCTTTGTAAAAGAGGCTCAACTCCGTTCAAGCACTCTATATTTTTTGGGGAAGTAGTTCTCGTAAGGCAGTTGGAAGTAATCTCTCCATGAACACATAGCAATCACGGCTCTTCATGCCAGACATTTTCAAATCTTTCTAATCAACGCACCTCCTTAAGTTTGATGCATACCTATCTAGAAGCCTAAGATCCTTAACCCAATCCAATACAAGCTTCCTTTGTTCTTTTGTCAATGAGTAGCAAGCTCTAAGTTTAGTGCCTTTCTTCCGATCTACTTGACGAATTTCTAATTCTAGCCTATTACAGAACACAGCCAAATCATGTCTAGCTTTGACATTGTCCTTAGTCTTACTATTCACATCCATCACTGTATGGAATACATTATCAAACACATTTTTCTTGTTATTCATTACAATATTGTGGCGGACAAGATTATCTCACCAATAGGGTAAATCCCAGAATATGCTCCGTTTTGCCCAATTATGGCAATCACCCATGCCATCGTGTTTCCCAAGTTCAGTTACAGTTTCAGTTATCTTTGGAAATAGTTTAACTCTATTACATAATTGGTCACCAGTAAGATGAGGTGGTGGTGGACTTAGATCCTCACCTTTGTCTATTCTAAAGGATTTTTTGTCTTTTCAAAATAAATGGTCAATAGATAAAAATTGACGATGGCAATCAAACCATGATTACTTTCCTCCAGAAGGCAGTTGAAATGCTTTTGTACACTCCATGAAATATGGACAAGCCAACCTTCCCGATGTACTCCATCCATTCAACATTTCATAAGTAGAGAAGTCATTGATTGTCCACTGAAGGGCAGCCGTATTTGAAAATTTTGCCTCTTTGAAATATCATATGTCACGACACCGGATACCCATAAGTGATTGAGTTCATCCACTAATAGCTGCACACATACATCTACCTTGTGTTTTGGATTTTTGGTCCCAGTATAATAATAGTTAGGAACATAATGGATTTTTCATGCACATCCAATGTGGTAGATTATGCGGGGTCACAATGACGAGCCAACAGGAGTACTATTTTCCTGAAATTTCAAATGGTGAGAATCCATCTGTACACAAGCCTAGTCTAACATTTTTAAGCTCTGATGTAAAATCAGGATAGCATATATCAAAGTGCTTCTAAGCTTCTCCATCTCGTGGATGATTCAAAATACCATCTTCACTTGCACTCTCCGCATGTCACCTCATATGCTCTGTAATGGTGTTAGATGCATACAATCTCTATAACCTTGGAGTGATTGGAAAATAATACATTTTCTTAAAAACAACCTCTTTTCGCAATTTATTCTTTCCAACCTTTTTCTTATGCGCATAGCGTTCATGGCCACAGAATTTACACACTCTACTATTACTTTCATCTTTCCAATAGAGCATACAACCATTGACACATACATCGATTTTCTACACTGGTAATCCAAGTCCGGTGACCAGCTTCTTAGTTTGATAGAAGTCTTCCGCCATCTTGTTATCGGGTGGTATAACTTTTTTCATAAGTTGGGCAATCTGGTTGAAACAATTTTCAGACATATTATTTTTTAACTTAATATTTAACAAATGAGAAACAACAGATAACTGTGAGTGACTAGCACATCCATTCCATATCAGTGTATCAATAGCTCCTAACATGTCGTACAATTTCTGTGCCTCTGGATTAGGGGATTCCTCAGCACGAGATTGAGGATCCAAGTCAAAGTTTGGTCCTACAGCGTTAATTATCATCTGACGGTATGGGTTTTCGGATGCTAATTCTACGAATGATGCGACTTGCTCATTCATGTGAGTTGTTCAGACCAATGCTTTTCCATGACAAGTCCAATTTGTATAATTAGATACAAACCCTTTCTGATACAAATAGGGCATGATTACTTTTTTAGAATAAAACCTTTCATTCTTACAAGCTGAACAAGGACATCTAATTTGACCCATGTATGTTGGAGGAGCATTAATGATGCAAACTCAATGAATTTATAGACTCCCTCAATAAACTCTGGATTAAGCCCCTGTCCCTGAGAGTTATGACGTTTATACATCCAACTACAATTATCCATCTGTAACATACACATTATCAGGAAAACATTTAGTCATATATCAAGAAAACACTAGATTTTGCTTGGATATAAACATTACGATTAGTCTTTTTTATTCATTTACCACATTCTTTATGCTTTTTTCCTTTGGATTCTGTCCAAATATGTTATCTATTTCATGACATTGTGCATCATATGTAGGTTTCTGATGGTAAACCATCGTTGCAAAACACCGAATGGTTGCCCAATCATGTTTATATAGATGCCCAATATACTTAGCACACAATCAGATCCCGATAGCATATAGCATATCCAAAAGAATATTTCAGTGCATGGTATATATTCATAAGCTTAGCAACTATGGAAATTATTAAATGACAAATGTATTATCTATTTCATGATATTGTGCATCATATGTGGGCATCTGATGGTAAACTATCGTCGCAAAACACCGAATGGTTACCTAATTATATTTATATAGACGCTCAATATACTTAGCACACAATCAGATCCCTATAGCATATAGCATATCCAAAACAATATTTCAGTGCATGATACATATTCATAAGTTTAATAACTATGGAAATTATTAAATGACAAATGTGTTATCTATTTTATGACATTGTGTATCATACGTGGGTTTCTGATGGTAAACCATCGTCGCAAAATACTGAATGGTTGCCCAATCATATTTATATAGACGTCCAGTATACTTAGCATACAATCATATCCCTATAGCATACAGCATATTCAAAAGAATATTTCAGTGCATGGTACGTATTCATAACCTTAGTAACTAGAAGAGAGAAAAAATACTAGATCTTGCCACTTCAATAGTTAAGGAGAATCCCACAGAAACAGTTCAATTTCCCATCATTTTAAATCCCATCATAATAAAAAACTAATAGGTCTAACAAGTTTTTAAAAAATCAAAGGCTACAAAAGTCCTTTTACAACTACTATAAGAAAAATCCTTACAGTAAGACCCCAAGTTAAATAAAACCATACGATAGAACCTCAAAAGCATATTAGTACCCTATGAAATTCTAGAATTTTCAATGGTGCTGCAGATAATGATATAACTTCTACAATATTTAAGTAATATCAAGAATAAAACTTGTTAAATTCTTTGTAACTTAACATAGATCATTAACTGATTTAACTCAATTGCAATAAGTGTTCAAAGTTACTATTATGAAGCTGGAGAAAAACTTTTGACTTTTCTAGATACTCTCTCTAGAGTCTCTTATTCTCCATATGATTCTCACCCAATTCAATCTTAAACTTTCAATTATTGCTCACAAGAAATTGCATTTATTCAGTGCATGGAATCTTGCAAGCAGTTTTTTGCTAAAAATTTGGAAAAGAAATTCAAAACAGTAAAATAAAGCTATTAAAGATCAAAAAGATATAGAAGTAATGGCAATAAACCTAGTCAATAAATCTAGTAGTTTTACACCTTCAACAACACTTTCATATGGTGATGTAAGATATGTACAGCACAAATTCATCAAAAGTTGTACAAACATATATTGAAATCTCTCCACTACCGCATCAATTTTGGTTGTCTGTTTGATGATTAAAAAGCCAGCAGATATTGCTCTATCAAGGAAAAACAATAGGATTCCTAAATTGCCTCTCTAGACACTATCAATGATACTTGACCACACAATTCCTTCCATAATCCACAAAAGGAATGATTAGAAAACCAGCATGTTTGAGCATAAAATCCCTTCCCTAACCAACCGAAAAAGTAAAAAATAAAAAATAATCCATCACAATTTATTCCAAAAGAAGTTTTTTAAAGATCAACTATAGAAAGATAGAAAAATAATTTATTACCTAAATAAAGCATAAACTTTTTTTCATATTTATATAAGGAAAGCCATAACTGAATTCCAAAACAGCAGCATCATTTTAACAAGATAATATTCTACATGCTTAAACTTGAATATTTTTTTATAACTATTCCCATCTCTCAGTGAAGTCATCCAAATTCTCTATATGTGCATAATATGCTACGAACTTTAACAATTCAAGTCACCAACATTACAAAATGAGAAGTTAAGTTTTTAGCTGACTTTGTTTTCAGCATGTTTATTTTTTAAAATTTAATTTGGAATTGAAGAGCTGGATATCTTTATTTCTCACACAATTTTGCAGCTGAAGCAGGAAACTTGTGAAGCAGAGGTTCTTAAGGAGGAAATTTTTTAGCTTAAACTAGAACAAATGCATGTTTTTTTTTTTTTTTTTTTTTTGTAGCTAGTAACTAAGGACCTCAAAGGAATGGGATTCAATGAAGTAAAGTAGCATGAAAGGAAAAATGAAAGAAGGCTTGAAGTATGTGAAGGTTTTGATGGCTGGAAATTCTTATTTTATTTCTCCCATGCAATATAAGTCAATATGTGTTGGGCAATGATATTTTTTTTTTTCCTGTTTAAGCATTCTTATGGATATGTATCTTTATAGAGGATATGTTATAAAAGCCTAATTATGATCCAAACCTGAGATTTTCTAAGCTTTTATGATTAGAATTCTGTTTGTAAGATTTTCAATAATACTATACTACTTTGACCAGTGAAAACATATAAAAAATATAGAAGCAGACCAAAGACAGGGATGAGTGAAGAAGGATGTCTCATTTAACAAGATTTGGCCTAGACAAGAAATCCTCATTAAACTAAGACTCCTTACAATGTAAATCAATTACTTGAATCTTGTTTTTGTTTTCAGAGGGCCATCTTGGAGTGAATAGAAACTCCTCCTGCACACTTTCCAATACCAAGTACACCAAACATAACAATCAACTCACAAACAATCCCCTCAACAATTTTACTTCAATTCACACAAACCACAATTACACAAACTAACTAACTCAACAATCCACCGTCAACCTACAATCAACTACACCAACTTTACTCCTTTTTCTAAATACTAATTCCACCACAACCAATTGGCCAATATCAACAACCAATTTAAATCAGTCAACTTCAGTTCAATAGAAGAAATTCAAGTCCCCAATTAATTCACAACACAACTTCAAAAAATCAACTCAAGGCTCAAGTAGATTAATAATGGCAATCACCACAACAATTTAGTCCAGCAAAGTAGTTATACTCAATAAAATCTCAAATATATTAATACAATAAAACCAATTAATCACATATTACTTCACACACACTAAGAAATCCTTAACCCAAAGCCAACACCAAAACAACCAATTGAACCACAATACATTCACCAAATTAATAATTCATATAAATACAGTTCACTATAAATCAATTTCCCTCTCAACAGAACAATGTTGCAATTGACAACCAATATCAATCTAAAATATTCATGGTAGCTAGTAGCCAATATCAATAATTAGAAGTTAGTTTCTAAAATATTCAGATAAAAAAGCTACCATAGCAAGAGACATTCAGTGTCAAAATGAAGTATTATTTCCAACTGTGACATCCAAAACCATCCATGACATATAACTAGTATGCAATTTTACCATCTCATTCAATCCAAAAATAACAAATGAAACTAGCTGCAAATTTACCTGAATGTTTTATAGCAGAAATTTGATAGTATTTCATCGATAGCTATCTAGGAATAATTTGAACAAAATAGTGATAATATTCTTTACCAAAAATATCATAAATTAAAAAAAAAGTATAAATAGAAAATGTAAATAAAGACTATTGTTCCCTCTTAGGCAAATATATGAACTCCCAAGGATTTGAAATTTGACTGGCACATGCTATAATTAATTGTTCAAATAAACCAGGCATAAAAATCCAACACTACTAATGGGGCACAATTTCATCGTGTTGAGGCCATGTCTAGGTACTTAAATTTCCAATACTCCTCTAATATGAATGTCATTCAAAAGTATATTGCTGAAAGAGAGGCATTTCGAATGGAAACGAGAGCAAACCTGATCAATAACACAAGGAATTAAGCAATGGAGGTTATATTTACCACTGCAGAGATGTAGAAATGAACTTGAAAAAGAAGGAATAGCCTGCAATAATCCAATTCTAATTTAATTTTTCTTCTTCTTTTAGTTAAAAAAGGCCAATGGAAAGGAAAAACATGTAAATAGAAAACTATATGATGACAAAGCTTGTAGAAGTGTAACATGTTCCAGAAGAACCAAAAAGCATATAACATATAATTCAAAGTATTTGACAATCACTTTTGAGAAAGCTGATTCTAATTATTGGCTTTGTCCAATTCAAGCTGTATGGATTGATGCAAGCGAATTGGGTGCAACGACTAGAAGTAACACATAAATAAGAGGCATGGCATTCAATGTCAATTTAGGGGCTCTAGAACAAGCAAAACGGGTTTAGAATTCTGTAGTTTGAATGACTATTTCTTTATAAATGATAGTACAATTTTCATACACAAATTCTGGGATTCCAAATCCAAAATAATATATCTAGGTTGCTTCTAATATTCCACCATTAAACTTTCCCCTAGAAGGAAAATTTCCAACAAAAGGCCACACTAGAATTCCACCTTACCTGTATTCTAAAAAACCAGTTAATGTATAAATCATTCCCCTTAAATTCTTTCAGCTTCTACACATACATATTTTGAAAAAATAAAAAAATAATATATAAAAAACGAAATGTACATTGTTGATGCAAAAACCATAAATCATAGAGAGCCAAGCATATATCTTCCCCTTAAATTCACAGTTGTCAGAAACATTATTAACAAACAAAACAATTGTTGAATCAAATGGGAAACCTTGAGAAGAGGAACAAAGAGGAGTAGCGTTCTTACAGAGGCAGTACTTCTGGTCAGGGAAGGGCGATGCTTGCAGGAGATTCCATTTTCTTGTTAGCTATAACTACTCCAACGAAAATCTCCAACACCCACATTCTCCAAATCTTTGTTCACTTCATTTCCATAACTCTCGATCAATTAAGGAGAAGGTATATGAGCGAGAATTTTGGTCTAAAATCAGAGGGTTGTAAGGTTGCGGACTCTAATAGAGAGAAGGGGGTTTTCGTTGAAGAAAGGGACAAGCTTGAGAAGGACAAGCAGTGATGAGGAACCAAATTTACTTGCAGGGAGGAGGTCCACTAATCACAGAAATGGTGGGTGTTTACCTAATTTTAGATTGCTAATGGCGAAAGCCGTGAATCCTATAGCCGAGAAACCTTTTGTTTGTACACCATATGAAGGGTGAAGAGGGTATGGCGAAATGGATGGGTTTGGCTTGAGAAAATGTTAAAGCTATCTAGGAAAATCTTTAGTGCACCAGGTGCTTAGGTAATTGTACCAACTCTTTAGAAAGTTGTGCCATTCTGTGAGTGTATACCTTCATCTACACGTGGTACAACTATCTAAAACATTAAGTTCACATGCACCAAATGAACCTAAAAATTTGCAAACTGTATTTACTTTTTCAAGCTCTTGAATTTTTTTTCAATCTCTCGGACTTTTTTTGTTAGGTAACCCTCGTTTTTTGCAATGGGTTCTTTTTTTTTATTTTTTTTCGTAATTATCTATTATAACATTTTTTGTTGTATTAAATAAGTAAATGAATCAATTTTTAATCAAATAACAGCTGAACTACGACTGAGAGAAAGAAAGAAAAAAGCAGTTGTTATTTTAGAGATGGATTTACGACAAATTAATGAGAGTTTTGCGGTGGCCATTTACTGCTAAACACTATACTTATAGATAACAGCATCCCCTTATCATATATTGAAAGTTTTATTTTTTTATTTTTCATATTTTCTAAAATTTGTGAAAGTATATAGTAATAATAATGTAAGTTTTTATTTAATTAAAAATATTAATTTATTCTTTCTTAAATTTATTTATTTTATTAATAGATTGAGTATTGATAAAATATAACATTTATTAAAGATTTAAAAAACTATTGAGCATACACATTAAAAGAAAAAATATTTAATAACCATTCAAATTTTATTAATTATTTGTTATTAGAATAATTATTATATATATATATATATATATTAATGTTATATTTAATTGAAAGTTATAATAATCTCTGGTAACACTAATTTGTTATCTATCATTGGGTCAAATTAACGGACAACAACAACAAAGTTAGGAAAATTCAAATATGTAAATATGGTCATTTATATCGAATAGACGTTCGACTCAAGAATTATGATATTTCAAGCATTCTAGATAATATATACCAACCACGATTCATTACAACACAAGCTAGTCACTTTCAAATTATAGATTTTGTTTAGAAATTATTTGACCCTACTGCATTCTGGACAACTTCTTTTTTCACTATCGTTTAAATTAGAAAAAATACATAATAGGTTATAAAATTATATAGCGACTGATTTGCGACTTATATGAGACTACCTTTGCGACCGATTAGGGACAAATAATTGCTTAGGGCTCAGGGTTTGGCTAATCCGAAATAGTACATAGGGTTTTGCGATCGATTAGCTACCACAACATTATCAGTCGCAATATTCGGTTGCTAATTGGTAGCAAATAGGTCACTTTTAAATTTGCAACCAAAGTTTTACCAAATTTTGGATAGGATGTGACTTATCGGTCACAAATATGTCAGTATATTTGCGTCCATATGTGTTCGGTTACAATTTACAACCGCATTTTTGCAATAGCAATGCGGTTGCAATATTGCAACCGACTATTTGTCGGTCGCAAACGGCGGTTGCAATTTTGTCCTTTTCATGTAGTGTCTATAGCTTTAGGATTGTTCTCCTAGGAATAATATGTGGGAGAGGAAATCTAAATCACCTGCGTCTGTTAGAGCTATGCCGTAGAACCAATTCATTTATTATATGTATTTTACATATTTAATTAATAAAGGCATTTTTTATCTTTCAGTTTTCTCGTTTTATATGTGTATGTATATAAAACTGATAGACAAAGTCCCTAACACAATATATTGTGTTAAGAAAATCATAATAGAGATGATGATGTGAGATTCCTACTACACTATATTGTACTTATGCTTAAACAATCTATAGTCATAGTATTAATGAGAAATGACATCATTAATGCACTAAGTTAGCACGTGCTAGACTTCTTGATTGGGCCAAGTAGTGATTCTCACATCCATGAGTATTGTGATACTCAAAGTTAATACATGGATGCTTGTTACATAAACAAGTACATTGGATAACCTAACTATGAAATAATCATATGAATAACTATTTAGTGCCAGTGATAGAATCTTATTATAGTAAGTGTGCAAATATCCTTAAATTTGATATCTTCAAGGTACTTTGTTTATTGAGCGTTGTTCTTTGATCTAATCAGAGTCTAATTGGAACTGCCTATATGATGGATATTTGGTATAATGTAAAGTAAACGAAAGTAGTTGAGAGGGCCAATAAAGGATTCATCACTCCTAATAGTAGTGGCGTATATCTCACAGCTACTTGTATAGAACATATGCAAGAAAATTGTGAATTTGCCACGTACTTTTGCCACAAAAAATTTTTCGTGACAATCAGCGATGGATTTTGCAATGGAATAGCAAAATACAAGCAACTTGCAAGGGAAAAGATACCATAGCAAATCCGTGGCTATTTGCCAAGGAATTGCGATGGAAATAGTGGCAAGTAGCGATGAAAACATATTCCGTTGCAAATTGGTAGCAAAAAAAGGCGCCAAAAAATTATGTCAAACATTAGCCATAGATTTGCAATGGAAAAATTTCCGTGGCAAAATTATACTAAATATTAACCACAGATTTGCCACGGAATCACAAAATTGCCACTTATTCCGTTGCAATTTTGTGGTAAATTGCCATGGATTTGTCACGAAAATTTTTTTTCTTTAATTTTTTGTTCTAATTTATTAATTATATTAGTTTGTATTAATTTTTGTTCCATACCTTTTAAATAACAATGGCGAAATATTTTGTAAGTATTTTGATTTATTTATTTTCTAATGCGTTCATTCTTGAAATGAAATTGAAAATAATATGTATTATTTTTTAGTTTCGAAATATATGTTTATATTAAAATTAAAAATTTTAAAGAAATAATATTATTTAATTTTATTTCGATTGTAAAAGGCATTGAAAATTGTTGTGAAGAACTATATTATCATTGAGAATATACAAAAAAGTATGTTATACAAAGTAGTGATAAAAAGAAAGGGTTACATTTTGTTGTGTGTTCCGTGGCAAATCCGTGGCTGTTTGCCACAAATTTGCCACGGAATCACAAAATTGCCACTAATTCCGTGGCAAATTGCCACGGATTTGCCACAGAATTTTTTTCTTTTTTTGTTCTAATTTATTAATTATATTGGTTTGTATTAATTTTTGTTCCATACATTTTAAATAACAATGACAAAATATTTTGTAAGTATCTTGATTTATTTATTTTCTAATGCATTCATTCTTGAAATAAAATTGAAAATAAGATATATTATTTTTTAGTATCAAAATATACGTTTGTATTAAAATTAAAAATTTTAAAGAAATGATATAATTTTATTTTATTTCGATTGTAAAAGCCATTGAAAATTATTGTGAAGAACTATATTATCATTGAAAGTATACAAAAAAGTATATTATGCAAAGTAGTGATAAAAAGAAAGTGTTAAATTTTTGTGGTGTTCCGTGGCAAATCCATGGCTGTTTGCCACGGAATTATAAAATTGCCACTAATTCCGTGTCAATTCCTTGGAAAATTGCCACGAATTTGCCACGGAATTTTTTTACCTTTTTTTCTTTTAATTTATTAATTAGATTGATTTGTATTAATTTTTGTTCTATACCTTTTAAATAACGACGAAATATTTTGTAAGTAATTTGATTTATTTATTTTCTAATGCGTTCATTCTTGAAATGGAATTGAAAATAACATGTATTATTTTTTAGTATCAAAATATGCATTTGTATTAAAATTAAAAATTTTAAAGAAACGATATAATTTTATTTTATTTTGACTGTAAAAGTCATTGAAAATTGTTGTGAAGAACTATATTATCATTGAGAGTATACAAAAAAGCATGTTACGCAAAATAGTGATAAAAATAAAGTGTTAAATTTTAGATGTATGTTCTGTGGCAAATCTGTGGCTGTTTGCCACAGAATCACAAAATTGCCACTAATTTCATGGCAATTATGTGGCAAATTGCCACAGATTTGCCATAGAATTTTTTTATTCTAATTTATTAATTATTGGCAAAATCTCTAATTTGGTCCCTTAATAATTATTTTTAGTTGGTTATGGTCCCTAAACTTTTTTTTCATCTTTTTAGATCCCCTAAATAATTTTTTACAACTCATTTGATCCTTCCGTCAGTTACACTGTTAACTTACCATTTTTTGTAATGGCAAATTTGAAACTTCACTATATTTCTACACTGTCCAAAAGAACTAAAAGACAAAATCTCCAATTTGGTCCCTTAATAATTATTTTCAGTCAATTATGATCCCTAATCTTTTTTTTTTCATCTTTTTAGATCCCCTAAATATTTTTTTACAACTCATTTGGTCCTTCCTCTAGTCACACCGTTAACTTGTCATTTTTTGTAAGGACAAATCTGAAACTTCACTATATTTCTGCACTAGTGGTCTGCACCCGAGTAGAGAGAAAATGAAGAAATGGATCCGTGCCTCCCAACAAAATCCATGGGTTCTGGTGTTCTTTAGGAGAAAGGTGAGACCATTGTCTCACTAAAAAATGGCTCGCCTAACCCACCAACTTCTCTTTCTTCCTCTTCATTTCTTTTTGTGGTAACAATCTAACTTGGTAGCAAATTTTGATGCATAGTTATTGTTTGTACATCCACCAGACACTTTCTTAAAATGTTTTTCGATATCTTGCTAAATCCTAAACTTCACCAAACATATTAGTACTGATTAAAAAACTGGCAAGCACACTTCAATTGCCACCCTAGCGGCCTAACCTAACATTTAACCTGATATGTTGGACAAATTTAAAATTCCTGACACACCAATGGAATGCAAAATAAGTAACCAAATAGGGATTAACGATGTCACTAGCGGAAGGACCAAATGAGTTGTAAAAAAATATTTAAGGGATCCAAAAAGATAAAAAAAAAATTAGGGACCATAACTGATTGAAAATAATTATTAAGGGACCGAATTGGAGATTTTAATTTTTAGTTCTTTTGGGCACTGTAAAAATATAGTGAAGTGCCAAATTTGCCCTTACAAAAAATGGCACGTTAACGGTGTGACTGACGGAAGGACCAAATGAGTTGTAAAAAAATATTTAGGGATCTAAAAAGATGAAAAAAAGATTGGGGACCATAATCGACTGAAAATAATTGTTAAGGAACCAAATTGGAGATTTTGCCTTAATTATATTGGCTTGTATTAATTTTTGTTCCATATATTTTAGATAACAACGAAGAAATATTTTATAAGTATCTTGATTTATTTATTTTCTAATGCATTCATTCTTGAAATAGAATTGAAAATAAGATGTATTATTTTTTAGTATCAAAATATAGGTTTGTATTAAAATTAAAAATTTTAAAGACACGATATACTTTTATTTTATTTCAACTGTAAAAGCCATTGAAAATTGTTGTGAAAACTATATTATCATTCAAAGTATACAACAAAATATGTTACACAAAATAGTGATAAAAAGAAAGTGTTAAATTTTTGTTGTGTGTTCCGTGGCAAATCCGTCCCTGTTTGCCACGGATTTGCCACGAAATCACAAAATTGCCACTAATTCCATAGTAGATTGCCACGGAATTTTTCCCTCTTTTTTTCTAATTTATTAAGTATATTAGTTTGTATTAATTTATATTATTTTTATTTTTATTCCATACATTTTGATTAAAATGGTCAAATATTTTATAAACATTTTGTTTTTTTATCTCTAACTTATTTATTCTTGAAAAAGAATTGATACGAACTAAAATAGAATGTAATATTTTGTGTGTAGAAATATATGTGTGTATTAAAATAAAAAATTTTAATGATATGATATAATTTTTTTTTTACAACAAAGCTATTGGAAATATCAGTACAATTAACTATATTACCATTTCGAATATACAAAAAATATATTAGGTAAAATAGTGATAAAAAAAATAAGAAATTTTCATTAATTATTTTCCATGGCAAATTGCCACGGACTAACAGTCCGGGCCAAATCCATAGCAAATTACGAGGGATTTGCTACGGATTTATTTTTTTCTTTTTTATTCTAATTTTTATTCTATTTATTTTTATTCTATACATTTTGATTAAAATTTTCAAATGTTTTATAAACATTTTATTTTTTATCCCTAACTTATTTATTCTTGAAAAAGAATTGATACGAATTGAAAATAAAATGTAATATTTTTGTGTGTAGAAATATATGTGTATTAAAATAAAAAAATTTAAAGATATGATATAATTTTTTTTTTACAACAAAAGCCATTGGAAATATTAGTGCAAATAACTATATTACCATTTGGAATATACAAAAAATATGTTAGATAAAATAGTGATAAAAAGAATAAGAAAATTTCATTAATTATTTTCCGTGGCAAATCCCTTGCCAGAGATTTGCCACGGATTTATTTTTTTCTTTTTTATTCTAAATTTTATTATTTTTATTTTTATTCCATACACTTTGGTTAAAATGGTCAAATGTTTTATAAACATTTTGTTTTTTTTATCTCTAACTTATTTATTCTTGAAAAAGAATTGATACGAATTTAAAATAGAATGTAACATTTTTGTGTGTAGAAATATATGTGTGTATTAAAATAAAAAAATTTTAAAGATATGATATAATTTTTTTTTTTTACAACAAAAACCATTGGAATTAACTATATTACCATTTAGAATATACAAAAAATATGTTAGGTAAAATAGTGATAAAAAGAATAAGAAAATTTCATTAATTGTTTTCCGTGACAAATTGCCACGGATTTGTCACGGATTGTGTTAGTCCGTGGCAAATCCCTAACAAATTGCGAGAGATTTGCCATGGATTTACTTTTTCCTTTTTTATTCTAATTTTTATTATTTTTATTTTTATTCCATACATTTTGATTAAAAATGGTCAAATCTTTTATAAACATTTTGTTTTTTTTATCTCTAACTTATTTATTCTTGAAAAAAAATTTATACGAATTTAAAATAGAATGTAATATTTTTTGTGTGTAGAAATATGTGTGTATTAAAATAAAAAATTTTACAGATATGATATAATTTTTTTTTTTTTTACAACAAAAGCCAATGGAAATATCAGTGCAATTAACTATATTACCATTTAGAATATACAAAAAATATATTAGGTAAAATAGTGATAAAAAGAATAAGAAAATTTCATTGATTATTATCCATGGCAAATCCGTGAAAAATTGCCACGGATTTGTCACGGATTGTGTTAGTCTGTGCAAGGGATTTGCCACGGATTTATTTTTTTCTTTTTAATTTTAATTTTATTTTTATTTTTATTTTTATTCCATACATTTTGATTAAAAAAATTTTAAAATATTGTTAATATTTTAAAATTTTATTATAGAATGTAATATTTTTATATTTTTATTATTTTATTAAAAATAGAATAAATTGATTAAAAATTCTAATTTTATTAATTTTATTTTATTAAAAACTTAAAATAAGTGCATTTTAAAAAAAACTAAATTTATGTTCAAAAAATGATTGTTTCACTTTCAAATGCGCCTATCTTTGTAAATGCTTTAAGTTTTTGGTATTTTTATAGATATTTGGTGGAAATACATGCCAAATTATATCTGATTATCTTTAAATTTATGTATATGAATATGTGTGTGTGTGTGTGTGTGTGTGTGTGTGTGTTTGTTTATGTATCTTTATGATTATGAATGTATATGTGTGAGGGGGTTATATTATGTACGTACGTACGTACGTACGTATGTATGTATGTATCATTTAATAAAAAAGATAATATAATTGACATTATATAAAATTTAAAATTATATAAATATACAAAATATTTTTTATATTGAATAATATGGTTTTATATTGAATTTAATATGATTATTATATTTTGTTATAATACTTTTTTTTAAAAATAAGTACACAAAGATTGTTCAGAGTAGTTTAAATAAAGGGGGGGGGGGGGGATAGCACAACAATTGTCGTAGCTCAACGGCTAAACACAACATACACATTTCAGAGATCATGGGTTCGAGTCTTGCGTTGCACAATTCTTGAACAATTTAGGGGTTGTGATCCGATGTGGCCGGTCCATGGAGATGGATGTGCACCGAATAGTTTGTGATCCGATGTGGCTGGTGTGTGAGGAAGGCTGTGAATGGTCCATGAAGAGGGTTGTGGTCCTCATATTGTTTTCATGGTAGATTGCGATGGGTTTGCCACGAAACAATCCGTAGCGACGAAGGTATTTGTCACGGACCAATGCCGTTGCATATCCCTAACAAATTCCAGTTTTGCTACGGATAATTGGCAGATTTCTTGTAGTGTAATCATTACTCGAGAAGTCCTTGGCCAAAGTGACTATATGTTAGAAATAGTCACTACAAGAAAATGATACATTGATGACAAAACTTTAACTAGGAAAATTTTTTTGTAGCTAAAAGTATCCTTTAGCGAGGAAATCTTTTCTTTAGCGACAAAAACTTTTTGTCGCTACTAATTAAGACTTTCGGCGACAAAATTTTTATTTCCTAGCTAAAAGTGATGGCTTTAGCTAAGAAATAGCTGTATTAGTGAGGAAAATTTAAGTTTCCTCACTAATGATACATCACGAAAAGTCAATTCCTAACTAAGTTTTCCTCGCTAATGATGTATCATCAGCAACGAAAATTCATTTCCTAACTAAAAATATTAACTTTATCATAATTAATTATACTTTTAGTGACAAAATTAGCATTTCCCAACTAATACCTTTTCTTAAATTTTTAAATATTTACAATATAACTCCAAAAAATTTGTAAACTGGTCTTTAAATTTTGTATAATTGCAAAATAACCTCAAAAAATTTATAAATTGGTCTCTAAATTTTGAAATATTTATAATATGACCACAAAAAATTGTACAAAGTGGTCCTTAAATCTTGAAATATATACAATACAACAAAAAAATTTGCAAATTAGCCCTTAAATTATGGTCAATTATGTGTCAAAATATATTAGATTAACATCAAATTTGATCATAAAACTTTCCTTAGCAATTTTAACGAATCTAATGGTTAATCATTAATTTGATAAGCCAATCTTAATAAATTGGTTAGATTTTGGATATTTTTATAGAGATTGTGCTAGAATATGTGGCAAAATATATTCGATTAACTTCAAATTTGGTCATAAAATGTTTCTTAGCAATTTTAACGAATCTAACGGTTGGATCATTAATTTGATAAGCCAATCTTTGAAAATGAGATAGGTTTTGGGTAATTTTGTAGAGATTATGCTATATTATGTGGAAAAAATTATCTAATTACCTTTAAATTTGGTCATAAAACTTTTCTTAGCAATTCTAACAAATCTAATGATTGGATTGTTAATTTGATAAGCCAATCTTTACAAATGGGTTATGTTTTTGGTATTTTTTATAGAGATAGTGATCTATTATGTAGAAAAATATATTTGGTTATCTTCAAATTTGGTCATAAAACTTTTCTTAGCAATTCTAACAAATCTAATGGTTGGATCGTTAATTTGATAAACCAATCTTTGTAAATGGGTTAGATTTTGGGCATTTTTATGAAGATTATACTATATTATATGAAAAAATACATCTGATTACCTTTAAATTTGGTCATAATGTTTTTTTAACAATTTTAATGAATCTAACGGTTGAATTGTTAATTTGATAAGCCAATCTTTGTAAATGGATTAGGCATTGGGCATTTTTATAGAGATTATGCTAGATTATGTGGAAAGATATATCTGATTACCTTCAAATTTGGTCAAAAAACTTTTCTTAGCAATTTTAATGAATATATTGGTTGGATTGTTAGTTTGATAAGCCAATCTTTGTAAATGGGCTTTGTTTTGGGTATTTTTATAGAAATTGTGATAGATTATGTGGCAAAATATATCCGATTATCTTGAAATTTGGTCATAAAATGTTTCTTAGCAATTGTAACAAATTTGGTCTTTGGATCGTTAATTTGATAAGCCAATCTTTGTAAATGGGTTAGGCTTTGGGTATATTTATAGAGATTATGCTACATTATATGAAAAAATATATCCGACTACCTTCAAATTTGGTCATAAAATATTTCTTAGAAATTTTAGCTATTCTAACGGTTGGATCATTAATTTGATAAGCAAATATTTGTAAATGGGTTAGGTTTTCGGTATTTTTATAGAGATTATGCTAGAGTATGTAGAAAAATATATCTAATTATCTTAAAATTTGGCCATAAAACTTTTCTTAGCAATTCTAACAAATCTAACGGTTGGATCATTAATTTGATAAGCCAATCTTTGTAAATGGGTTAGGTTTTGGCCATTTTTATAGAGATTGTACTAGATTATATGAAAAAATATATCCAATTACCTTCAAAGTTGGTAATAAAAATTTTTTTAGCAATTTTAGTGAATCTAATGGTTGAATCATTAATTTGATAAGCAAATATTTGTAAATGGGTTAGGTTTTGGGCATTTTTATGGAGATTATGCTAGAGTACGTAGAAAAATATATCTGATTATCTTCAAATTTGGTCATAAAAATTTTTTCAGCAATTCTAACGAATCTAACGGTTGAATCGTTAATTTGATAAGCCAATCTTTGTAACTGGATTAGGTTTTAGGCATTTTTATAGAGATTATGCTAAATTGTATGAAAAAAATATATCTAATTACCTTCAAATTTGATAATAATACTTTTCTTAGCAATTCTAACGAATCTATTGGTTGGATCGTTAATTTGATAAGCCAATATTTGTCAATGAGTTAGGTTTTGGACAATGTTATAGAGATTATGCTAGATTGTGTAGAAAAATACTTCTGATTACCTTCAATTTGGTCATAAATACTTCTTTTAGCAATTTTAACATATTTAATGATTGAATCATTAATTTTTTACATTAATGTTTCTAAATGCATTAGATTTTGGACTTTTATATACCGATTTTATATGGTTAAAATATCCGATTACCTTCAAATTTGGTTATTATACTTTTTTTTTTACAATTTCAACAAATCTAACAGCTGGATCATTAAATTAATATGCTTATATTTCTAAATTTTGTATTTATTCCTAAATTTTTAAAATTTTATAATTTAGCCCCAAACATTTTTTAAATTAGTCCCTAAATTTTTGAATATTTACCATATGACCCCAAAAAAATTACAAATTGATCCCTAAATTTTTGAATATTTACAATACAACCTCAAAAAAAATTTACAATTTGATCCATAAATTTTAAGTGTTTAAATATAACCCCATAAAATTTTGTAAATTAGTCTCTAATATGTGTGTGTGTGTGTGTGTGTGTGTGTGTTCATATATTCATTTATGTGTGTATATTCATAAATTTATATATATTTAAATACACACATATATGTGTGTATATTCATATATATATATATATATATATATATATATATATTGTAAAACCCCACCTAAACCAACCTTAGAGTTAGAGTGATGGGGTGCATATTATATTATCTTGCATAAAATATATTCCTCGAAAGATTTTGTGTACCTTAGAATTATAGTATATGGGTTATATGGTTTATTTATACTTGTTGAGTAGTAAGGATAAAAAGGAAATTTTGCTTGAGGTCAAAATAGGAAGAAGGTTTGAGGCTTAGCTAGGAAGAGAATTGGTTGGGAAAATAAGAATAAGAATTAATGTGGTTAAGTGGTTAGAGTTTTGTGATTAATTCTTAAGGTCTTGAGTTCAAATCCCATCACCTAAATGTTATTCATAATTATCTTAACCAATGTTTAAATTTTTCTTTTTCTTGCATTCCTTAAAGATAGGAATGTTGTATTAGGGAAGACACAATGGTAATGTCTTAACTATGTGATCTTTTCTTAAAAGGAATTCTAGAAGAATATTGGTCTCTATTATTTTTGCAACCCTTGTCCTAACCTATTTAAATTTAAACTACTCATATTTCTTTAATTCTTTTTTATATCTATAAAATGTCTTGAATAATTCTTAGCTTGAAGCTTCGAAAATTCCAGCTCTTGGGGATAGGAGGATGACCGAATTTGAGGAAGAAAAATAGGAAGAGGTTTTCAATTAAATCACCATAGCTATTCTTCCAAGAACTTCATCTCTTTCTTGTTCTTGTTTTGGTTAAATCTGGAAATTTTTCCAGAAATTCCTCTTGGCTGGTTTTCAAAAATTGCAGCAACCATTACCTACACAATTCTTGCTAGCAACCAACTGTTTCGTGTGAAGATGAAAGCTGAAATCCTTGGAATTTCGTAGCTTGAACAAAGCCCAACCAAACCAAAAATTTTCTAGCAAACAATCAAGATTTGGACATGAACATTGAGCCGTCCATTTGTGCATGAGAACTCCTAAAACTTTCCTCTTTCTTCTCCAAGATGGTGGCTGGAAAACCACCATTAATGAACCTTCAAACACTCCAAGATTTCAGTTGCAAATTCAGTTCAAAGAGATTCAAAAAATCTTCTCAAAAACCTTTCAAATCTCAAGAACTCTTATAGCTAAAATTTCAGAATTTTTCCAACTTGCCTATCCAATGCAAGGACTGATTTCTTCATCATCCATCTTCATATTTTCAGCCATCTTGCAGCCATGGATAGAACACTTTGTCTTCTTCATCTACCATGGCCATTAGGACTTCATTAACACACCTCAAAACACTCATATCTTCACTCCATTCAAAACTTTTTAAACTTCAAAATTAAAATTCAGATTTTCTTCCATTAAACACTTATCTAGCTAGATGATTAAACCAGAATTTTCTCTGCTATTATACAGCCATTTTTGGCCAGCTACAAAACTGATACAATCCTTCATTCCATTATCAAAACATAGCTAGTTCAGCTATCCACCATTGAAGGACAAGAAAACTTCAAGAAGAAAACACCATTACCTAATCCTCTATCTCAAACATCTCCACATTTTCCTCAATTTGAAATTCGAAATAGCTGAATCTCTCTCCCTCTTGGATAACCGAAACTCCTCTCTTGGCTAAGCCATTCGGCCATCACACACCAAACACTCACAAACTATTTTCTCTCAATTTCTTCTCAAGAACACACACTAAACTTCTTCAACCTCCAACCACCCTTATTCATTCCAGATCACTCCAAGAACCCTCAAACCAACTAGGATTCGGTCTATACTCACTCATAGGCCACTCTATAACACCGAAAACACCAAAGTTGATCTTTCACTCGGATCAAACACACTTTTCGGTCAAGAACAAGAAGAATATCCAGAAGGTAAATTTAATCACGTTGAACCTTCTTCACTCCTTCAACACCATTTCATTGTCATCTTAACCTCTCTCTTTCTCTTTCTCTTTCTCTCTCTCTCCCTCTCTCTCTTGGCAGAACCATTGGTGGCCATTCTTGAACATACTTCAACTAAAGAAGGACCCCTCAAACACTCAAGGACCTTCAGTGAACAAGGCGATATCTTCAACTAATGATCATCAAAACAAGTATTTCTTTCATGATCTTCTCCTTAAATTCTCAAACTCAAGGCTTTTAGATGATGATATTGATAGGTTGATTGAATAATGTTGGGTTGGAGATATGTATGTGGGTGAGGGGAATAAATTTAAGACAAGAAGATTGAATGAATATTGAGGCTTAAGAGCTATGGTTGGATAATGTTTTGAGATCATTGAGTGTTCATTATGATTAAGGGCTTTATGGATGTTTTGATATATGATAGATATTATACCACCATTATTTGATTATGTCTTCATGCTGTCATTTTTCAATAGGTCTCTAGCTAATAGTATTGCTAATACAAGTCTATTTTTGGATAAATCGACATGTTGTTTATTGGACCCATGTGTGTATGAATATGTATATAAATTTTATCTAGTAATTCACTATAGTTATTAAAAATTATTGTTAGAACTACTTCCATTATTATTAGTATTATTATTAATATTATTATCATTATTGTTGTTAATATAATTAGTATTATTATTTAATTTAATTTGCTAATTTCAGTAAGCATTAAATATTTTTGAAATTAATAGTTACTAAAAATATTATTATTTTATTAGATAAATAATAAATATTATTTTCATTAAGTGCTATTAAATAAATAATAATAGGAATTAATTAATATAATATTAATATCTTTTAAATTTATATTATTTATAATAATAAATATTACTGGTAATTATTATCAAAATAATTTAATTATTATTAATATTGTGTATTATTTATTATTAGAAATTATTTATAATTTATTATTAATGGTATTTATAATTTATTGCTAATTTTATTTATTATTAATATTACTCATTATTTATTATTTGTTCATAAATAGTTAATATTATAATTTATTTTTTATTTATTTTTTATAATACCTATTTATTTTAACTTATCAAATTAATCTTATTTTATAAAATACTTTATCAACTAATGTTAAAGGTTAATGCATTGTTGTCATAACTAGATGTTGTTGTAACTAGTTGAGCTTAAGCATGATAGGCTAAGAGTTATTCATTTAAAGTATGTGTTGTTTGGATGTTGGGATTTATACCTTATATTTACCCCAGGCGGGGTTAGGTTGCCTTGAACTATCTTGGAAGGCAGTTGTACCTAGGAATAGCAAGAGATCAGGTAAGTTCCTGCATAAAGCTGTTTGAAGATCAAAGTCTCCTTGGCAAGTCAAACATGATGTAAACGTGGAAATGTACTATGGATGCAATTATGGACAATTTTCCTTTTCTTTTTTAGTCAAACAAACAATTTTAAGTTGAACAAGCAATTTTACATAAAATGCTAAACTTTTCCTAAAAACTAACTTTTACAAAGAATTTTAGAATCCATAATTGCTATTTCAAAAAAAGCACATTGAATAATCTTTCTTTCCCCAAGAGGGACAAACACAATGTTGAGTACTCAATACGGGTAGACTATTAGGATTAGTCTTTGAATGGTTAGGATAAGTCCCTCAATAGGTAGCCACCTTTAAAGGGTGAGTCCTTCCTGGATAAGATGCCAATCCTGTAGATCATACCGGTCTGAGCTAGCAAGTACAATCAAGTAGACTGTGTATTTTCGGAATGGACAACTGGTAAGTTTGGGTATAGAGATGGAGGAGTATCTCACCCGATAGGTCGTACACCTACCTTGTGTCAGTATGCACAAAGTGTGGCATCTTGAACGTTCTTTTGTCATGGTGCACAAAGTGTGGTGCCATGGTTACTTCTTTTGAGTATGTTCTTTTATTGTATACATGTATGGTTTGAAAGGAAAACACCACTCCTCACTTGTGAAATTTATTTGAGACTCGTCAACATTTACTTTTATGAAAATTTCTCAACTTGCATACATGAACTGTTTACTTGAAGCACCCAAAGCACACACCGACTTACTGAGATTTATAACTCACCACCTTTTTATACCATACTTTCAGGTCGATCCTACTATGAAGGTTATTGATTAGAGATTGACTTTGTTTGAAGACTTATTTAATTTGATTGTATTTCCTTTTAAAAGACTCTAGCAGAGATTTATTTATTTTGAGAATTGTTCTTGTGTTGTTCGAGTTGTAATAAGTTTAAATTTGGATTGTTTCTTTCCTTTCTTTTGTGAGTCCTAGTTATAAAGACCCCTTGTCCTAAGGATGGGGCGACATCCCTAGCCCCAATAGGGTATATAGGTAGTGGGTTGTTATATGTGTGTGTGTGTGTGTGTGTGTGTGTGTGTGTGAATATATACAGCATATGAACTTTTAAAATTATATAAATATGCAAAATTTACTAATTATATTAAATAATTTATTTTCTTGGTTAACTTAATATGATTATTATTTTTTGTTATAATATTAATGTTTAAAAAGATTAAAATAGAACTTTGGATATAGTTTAACTAATAAAAAAAAGATATGACCAAACATGAAGTTTGGCCCAGCGATTGAGTGGTGCATTACATTCCACCTGACGTCCAACGTTCAAATCTTGCTTGTAGCTTGCATTCTCCATTTAATTTTTAGTAGTACAATTTGGTGTGGTGGGTGCACATGGACTATGCAGTAAGAAGTAATACTCTGTGCAATCAAGTGTGGTGGGTGCGATGGACTGTGCAATAAGAAGCAGTATGTGAGGGTTCATTCAGGAATTTTTTTTTTTTTTAAATTCTAATCACTCTTTAGCGAGGAAAAGTTTCCTCACCAATGACAAATATTTTGTTGCCAAGAGACTTTTTGGTGACAAATATTTCCTCACCAAAGTGTCCTAGCTAGTGCTATATATTTTGTCGCCAATGAGACAAAGTTTTCCTCGCCTAAAGTGGATGACTCTTTGGCAAGAAAAAAAAGAGGCTTTAGCTAGGAAAGTTTTGGTTGCCGTTGAGGCTTTTTGGCGACAAAAATTTTCCTAACCAAAAGTGTATAAAATAATTTTACCTTTGTGAAATAAATTTGGCCCTTTGGCGATAAACCTTTGGTGACGAAATATTTTTGTCACAAAACATATCATAGTGACAAAACTAGAACTTTTAGTGACAAAAGTTTTGTATGACAAAACTTTGCCTAGCGAAAAGTGGGGGCTTTAGCGAGGAAATAATTTTCCTCGAGCAGACACTGGCGACAAAACACAAAGTTTCATTGCCCAAATGCTTCAGCAACAATGCTTCAGCGAGGAATGGGCGACAAAATTTTTTTCCTCACTGAAGGGCTTTAGCGAGGAAAATAGAGGCTTTAGCTTGGAAAAAGTTTTGACACGGAAGGCTATTTTTTTTTTATAGTGAGTTCCAATTGATACACATATTGAGTAATAGATTATGAATCAAGTAATAATAAATTCAGACTAGAATTAATTATATTCTATTGAGAGTTGGCACTAATCTCATACTCTAAATCGAATGAGATATAGTATGATGAAAGAAGTTTATTGCACTAATATCTTGCTATTGAAAGGTTCACGTCAAGCCATTTGACTTTCTGGATTTCTAAATGGTCAAGATGTATTGCTAGATGCCGCTCTGGATCTGCTAAATTTAGATTTATTAATTAGAGAATTAACAAATTAATTCTAATTAGAATTAATAAGTTAATTTTAATTATTAAGGATTATTAATTCTATAGTGATTCAAATTCATTCACATTTTGTTACCAATAGATTGAAAAACCTAATAGGTCACACACAATAGAGGAATTGGTACTTAAGATATCATTTGATAATATTATAGGATTAATTGGTGAAAAGAAATAATTATTATGAACTAATTATAAAGTATTATAATTATATGGGGTTGAATTTCAATTACTATATAATTTTGCGAATTATAAACTTGATATAATTCGTGGGCCTAATTGTAATTTCTAAATTCTAAAAGCCCAAAAAAGAAATGGCTTTATAATTTTGTTTCCTAAAAGGTTTACAAAACTTTCTATAAGTGGTTTTAAAAAGGAAAAAAAGGCATGTGTGCTTGGTGTTACAAAGAATTGTTCTCTATTGTACAACAACGAAAACACATACAGAGTAAAGCCACCGTCATTGTGAAAAAACATACAGATAGCCTTTTCCTTCTTCATTCTACTTCTTCTAACAAAAAATTCCCTAACCGCCAATAAAATTTTCTAGCAGACAATTTTGGTTTTTTTGAATACATCCTCATATGGATCAATATTAGAGAAATTCTTATTTTTGGAATTTGGTCATTCGCACTTGAACAAATTTAAGGAAG
>JANUWF010000871.1:0-10864 GCA_026120185.1 Voacanga thouarsii | reverse complement strand
TTGCCACGGAATCACTAAATTGCCACCAATCGATGGCAATTGCACGGTAAATTAACATGGATTTGCCACGGAATTTTTTTTCCATTTTTTCTAATTTATTAGTTATATTGGTTTGTATTAATTTTTGTTCCAGACCTTTTAAATAATAATGACGAAATATTTTGTAAGTATCTTGATTTATTTATTTTCTAATTCGTTCATTTTTGAAATGAAATTGAAAATAAGATGTACTATTTTTTAGTATAGAAATATACGTTTGTATTAAAGTTATAAATTTTACAGAAACGATATAATTTTATTTTATTTCGGCTCTAAAAGCCGTCGAAAATTGTTTTGAAAAACAATATTATCATTGAAAGTACACAAAAAAGTATGTTACGTAAAGCAATGATAAAAAGAAATGACAAAATTGTTGTTGTGTGTTCCGTGGCATATCCCTTGCAACGGATATGCCACGGAATCACTAAATTGCCACCGATCCACAGCAATTCCATAGTAGATTGCAGCGGATTTGCCATGGAATTTTTTTTTTCCATTTTTTCTAATTCATTAGTTATATTGGTTTGTATTAATTATTGTTTCATAGCTATTAAATAACAATTACGAAATATTTTGTATGTAAATTGATTTATTTATTTTCTAATGCGTGCATTCTTGAAATGAAATTGAAATTAAGATGTATTATTTTTTTGTATCGAAGTATACGTTTGTATTAAAATTATAAATTTTACAGAAACGATATAATTTAATTTTATTTCGACTGTAAAAGCCATTGAAAATTGTTTTCAAAACCTATATTATCATTGAAAGTACACAAAAAAGTATGTTACGTAAAGTAATGATTAAAAGAAATGACAAAATTCTTGTTGTGTGTTCCGTGGAAAATCCGTTGCTATTTGCCACTGAATCACTAAATTGCCACTAATCCATGGCAATTCCATGGTAGATTGCCACGGAATTTTTTTTCTCCATTTTTTCTAATTATTAGTTATATTGGTTAGTATGAATTTTAGTTCCACACCTTTTAAATAACAATGACGAAATATTTTGTATGTATCCTGATTTATTTATTTTCTAATGCGTTCTTTCTTGAAAATAAATTGAAAATAAGATGTTTTATTTTTTAGTATCGAAATATACGTTTGTATTAAAATTATAAATACTAAAGAAACGATATAAATTTATTTTATTTTGACTGTGAAAGCAATTGAAAATTGTTTTAAAGAACTATATTAACATTCGAAGTACACAAAAAGTACGTTACGTATAGTAATGATAAAAAGAAATGACTAAATTCTTGTCATGTGTTCCGTGGCAAATCCGTGGCGATTTGCCGTGAATTTGCCACGGAATCACTAATTTGCCACCAATCCATGGCAATTCCCTGGTAGATTGCCACGGATTTGCCACGGAATTCTTTTTTCCAGTTTTCTAATTTATTAGTTATATTGGTTTGTATTAATTTTTGTTCCCTACCTTTTAAATAACAATGACGAAATATTTTGTAAGTATCTTGATATATTTATTTTCTAATGCATTCATTCTTGAAATGAAATTGAAAATAAGATATATAAATTTTTAGTATCGAAATATACGTTTGTATTAGAATTATAAATTTTACAGAAACGATATAATTTTATTTTATTTCGACTGTAAAAGCCATTGAAAATTGTTTTCAAAAACTATATTATCATTGAAAGTACACCAAAAAGTATGTTACGTAAAGTAATGATTAAAAGAAATGACAAAATTCTTGTTGTGTGTTCCGTGGCAAATCCGTGGCTATTGGCCAGGGATTTTCCACGGAATCACTAAATTGCCACCAATCGATGGCAATTGCACGGTAGATTAACATGGATTTGCAACGTAATTTTTTTTTTCCATTTTTTCTAATTTATTAGTTATATTGGTTTGTTTTAATTTTTGTTCCATACCTTTTAAATAATAATGACGAAATATTTTGTAAGTATCTTGATTTATTTATTTTCTAATTCGTTCATTTTTGAAATGAAATTGAAAATAAGATGTACTATTTTTTAGTATAGAAATATACGTTTGTATTAAAGTTATAAATTTTACAGAAACGATATAATTTTATTTTATTTCGGCTCTAAAAGCCGTCGAAAATTGTTTTGAAAAACAATATTATCATTGAAAGTACACAAAAAAGTATGTTACGTAAAGCAATGATAAAAAGAAATGACAAAATTCTTGTTGTGTGTTCCGTGGCATATCCTTGCTATTGGCAAATCCTTTGCCAATAGCAACGGATATGCCACGGAATCACTAAATTGCCACCGATCCACAGCAATTCCATAGTAGATTGCAGCGGATTTGCCATGGAATTTTTTTTTTCCATTTTTTCTAATTCATTAGTTATATTGGTTTGTATTAATTATTGTTTCATAGCTATTAAATAACAATTACGAAATATTTTGTATGTAAATTGATTTATTTATTTTCTAATGCGTGCATTCTTGAAATGAAATTGAAATTAAGATGTATTATTTTTTTGTATTGAAATATACGTTTGTATTAAAATTATAAATTTTACAGAAACGATATAATTTAATTTTATTTCGACTGTAAAAGCCATTGAAAATTGTTTTCAAAACCTATATTATCATTGAAAGTACACAAAAAAGTATGTTACGTAAAGTAATGATTAAAAGAAATGACAAAATTCTTGTTGTGTGTTCCGTGGAAAATCCGTTGCTATTTGCCACTGAATCACTAAATTGCCACTAATCCATGGCAATTCCATGGTAGATTGCCACGGAATTTTTTTTCTCCATTTTTTCTAATTATTAGTTATATTGGTTAGTATTAATTTTTGTTCCACACCTTTTAAATAACAATGACGAAATATTTTGTATGTATCTTGATTTATTTATTTTCTAATGCGTTCTTTCTTGAAATTAAATTGAAAATAAGATGTATAATTTTTTAGTATCGAAATATACGTTTGTATTAGAATTATAAATTTTACAGAAACGATATAATTTTATTTTATTTCGGCTGTAAAAGCCATTGAAAATTGTTTTCAAAAACTATATTATCATTGAAAGTACACCAAAAAGTATGTTACGTAAAGTAATGATTAAAAGAAATGACAAAATTCTTGTTGTGTGTTCCGTGGCAAATCCGTGGCTATTGGCCAGGGATTTGCCACGGAATCACTAAATTGCCACCAATCGATGGCAATTGCACGGTAAATTAACATGGATTTGCCACGGAATTTTTTTTCCATTTTTTCTAATTTATTAGTTATATTGGTTTGTATTAATTTTTGTTCCATACCTTTTAAATAACAATGACGAAATATTTTGTAAGTATCTTGATTTATTTATTTTCTAATTCGTTCATTTTTGAAATGAAATTGAAAATAAGATGTACTATTTTTTAGTATAGAAATATACGTTTGTATTAAAGTTATAAATTTTACAGAAACGATATAATTTTATTTTATTTCGGCTCTAAAAGCCGTCGAAAATTGTTTTGAAAAACAATATTATCATTGAAAGTACACAAAAAAGTATGTTACGTAAAGCAATGATAAAAAGAAATGACAAAATTGTTGTTGTGTGTTCCGTGGCATATCCCTTGCAACGGATATGCCACGGAATCACTAAATTGCCACCGATCCACGGCAATTCCATAGTAGATTGCAGCGGATTTTCCATGGAATTTTTTTTTCCATTTTTTCTAATTCATTAGTTATATTGGTTTGTATTAATTATTGTTTCATAGCTATTAAATAACAATGACAAAATATTTCGTATGTAAATTGATTTATTTATTTTCTAAAGCGTGCATTCCTGAAATGAAATTGAAATTAAGAAGTATTATTTTTTTAGTATCGAAATATACATTTGTATTAAAATTATAAATTTTACAGAAACGATATAATTTTATTTTATTTCGACTGTAAAAGCCATTGAAAATTGTTTTCAAAAACTATATTATCATTGAAAGTACACAAAAAAGTATGTTACGTAAAGTAATGATAAAAAGAAATGACAAAATTCTTGTTGTGTGTTCCATGGCAAATCCGTTGCTATTTGCCACAGAATCACTAAATTGCCACCAATCCATGGCAATTCCTTGGTAGATTTCCACGGAATTTTTTTTCCATTTTTTCTAATTTATTAGTTGTATTGGTTTGTATTAATTTTTGTTCCATACCTTTTAAATAACAATGACGAAATATTTTGTATGTATCTTGATTTATTTACTTTCTAATGCGTTCGTTATTGAAATGAAATTGAAAATATGATGTTTTATTTTTTAGTATCAAAATATACGTTTGTATTAAAATTATAAATTTTACTGACACGATATAATTTTATTTTATTTCAACTGTAAAAGCCATTGAAAATTGTTTTCAAAAACTCTATTATCTTTGAAAGTACACAAAAAAGTATGTTACGTAAAGTAATGATTCAAAGAAATGACAAAATTCTTGTTGTGTGTTCCGTGGCAAATCCGTTGCAATTTGCCACAGAATCACTAAATTGCCGCCAATCCAAGGCAATTCTGTGGCAGAATGCAACGGATTTGCCTCGCAATTTTTTTTCTCCATTTTTTCTAATTTATTAGTTATAATAGTTTGTATTAATTTCTGTTCCATACCTTTTAAATAACAATGATGAAATATTTTGTTAGTATCTTGATTTAATTATTTTCTAATACGTTCGTTCTTGAAATGTAATTGAAAGTAAGAAGTATTATTTTTTAGTATAGAAATATACATTTGTATTAAAATTATAAATTTTACAGAAACGATATAATTTTATTTTATTTCGACTGTAAAAGCCATTGAAAATTGTTTTCAAAAACTATATTATCATCGAAAGAACAAAAAAAAGTATATTACGTAAAGTAATGATTAAAAGAAATGACAAAATTCTTGTTGTGTGTTCCGTGGCAAATCCGTGGCTATTGGCCAGGGATTTGCCACGGAATCACTAAATTGCCACCAATCGATGGCAATTGCACGGTAAATTAACATGGATTTGCCACGGAATTTTTTTTCCATTTTTTCTAATTTATTAGTTATATTGGTTTGTATTAATTTTTGTTCCAGACCTTTTAAATAATAATGACGAAATATTTTGTAAGTATCTTGATTTATTTATTTTCTAATTCGTTCATTTTTGAAATGAAATTGAAAATAAGATGTACTATTTTTTAGTATAGAAATATACGTTTGTATTAAAGTTATAAATTTTACAGAAACGATATAATTTTATTTTATTTCGACTCTAAAAGCCATTGAAAATTGTTTTGAAAAACAATATTATCATTGAAAGTACACAAAAAAGTATGTTACGTAAAGCAATGATAAAAAGAAATGACAAAATTCTTGTTGTGTGTTCCGTGGCATATCCGCTTGCAATCGGATATGCCACTGAATCACTAAATTGCCACTGATCCATGACAATTCCATAGTAGATTGCAGCGGATTTGCCATGGAATTTTTTTTTTCCATTTTTTCTAATTCATTAGTTATATTGGTTTGTATTAATTATTGTTTCATAGCTATTAAATAACAATTACGAAATATTTTGTATGTAAATTGATTTATTTATTTTCTAATGCGTGCATTCTTGAAATGAAATTGAAATTAAGATGTATTATTTTTTTGTATTGAAATATACGTTTGTATTAAAATTATAAATTTTACAGAAACGATATAATTTAATTTTATTTCGACTGTAAAAGCCATTGAAAATTGTTTTCAAAACCTATATTATCATTGAAAGAACAAAAAAAAGTATATTACGTAAAGTAATGATTAAAAGAAATGACAAAATTCTTGTTGTGTGTTCCGTGGAAAATCCGTTGCTATTTGCCACTGAATCACTAAATTGCCACTAATCCATGGCAATTCCATGGTAGATTGCCACGGAATTTTTTTTCTCCATTTTTTCTAATTATTAGTTATATTGGTTAGTATGAATTTTAGTTCCACACCTTTTAAATAACAATGACGAAATATTTTGTATGTATCCTGATTTATTTATTTTCTAATGCGTTCTTTCTTGAAAATAAATTGAAAATAAGATGTTTTATTTTTTAGTATCGAAATATAGGTTTGTAGTAAAATTACAAATACTAAAGAAACGATATAAATTTATTTTATTTTGACTGTGAAAGCCATTGAAAATTGTTTTAAAGAACTATATTAACATTCGAAGTGCACAAAAAGTACGTTACGTATAGTAATGATAAAAAGAAATGACTAAATTCTTGTCAAGTGTTCCGTGGCAAATCCGTGGCTATTTGCCGTGAATTTGCCACGAAATCACTAATTTGCCACCAATCCATGGCAATTCACTGGTAGATTGCCGCGGATTTGCCACGAAATTCATTTTTCCGGTTTTCTAATTTATTAGTTATATTGGTTTGTATTAATTTTTGTTCCCTACCTTTTAAATAACAATGACGAAATATTTTGTAAGTATCTTGATATATTTATTTTCTAATGCATTCATTCTTGAAATGAAATTGAAAATAAGACATATAAATTTTTAGTATCGAAATATACGTTTGTATTAGAATTATAAATTTTACAGAAACGATATAATTTTATTTTATTTCGACTGTAAAAGCCATTGAAAATTGTTTTCAAAAACTATATTATCATTGAAAGTACACAAAAAAGTATGTTACGTAAAGTAATGATTAAAAGAAATGACAAAATTCTTGTTGTGTGTTCCGTGGCAAATCCGTGGCTATTGGCCAGGGATTTTCCACGGAATCACTAAATTGCCACCAATCGATGGCAATTGCACGGTAGATTAACATGGATTTGCAACGTAATTTTTTTTTTCCATTTTTTCTAATTTATTAGTTATATTGGTTTGTTTTAATTTTTGTTCCATACCTTTTAAATAATAATGACGAAATATTTTGTAAGTATCTTGATTTATTTATTTTCTAATTCGTTCATTTTTGAAATGAAATTGAAAATAAGATGTACTATTTTTTAGTATAGAAATATACGTTTGTATTAAAGTTATAAATTTTACGAAACGATATAATTTTATTTTATTTCGGTTCTAAAAGCCATTGAAAATTGTTTTGAAAAACAATATTATCATTGAAAGTACACAAAAAAGTATGTTACGTAAAGCAATGATAAAAAGAAATGACAAAATTCTTGTTGTGTGTTCCGTGGCATATCACTTGCTATTGGCAAATCCTTTGCCAATAGCAACGGATATGCCACGGAATCACTAAATTGCCACCGATCCACGGCAATTCCATAGTAGATTGCAGCGGATTTGCCATGGAATTTTTTTTCCATTTTTTCTAATTCATTAGTTATATTGGTTTGTATTAATTATTGTTTCATAGCTATTAAATAACAATTACGAAATATTTTGTATGTAAATTGATTTATTTATTTTCTAATGCGTGCATTCTTGAAATGAAATTGAAATTAAGATGTATTATTTTTTAGTATCGAAATATACATTTGTATTAAAATTATAAATTTTACAGAAACGATATAATTTTATTTTATTTCGACTGTAAAAGCCATTGAAAATTGTTTTCAAAAACTATATTATCATTGAAAGTACAAAAAAAAGTATGTTACGTAAAGTAATGATTAAAAGAAATGACAAAATTCTTGTTGTGTGTTTCGCGGCAAATCCGTTGCTATTTGCCACGGAATCACTAAATTGCCACCAATCCGTGGCAATTCTGTGGCAAATTGCAATAGATTTGCCAAGGTATTTTTTGTACCATTTTTTCTAATTTATTAGTTATATTGGTTTGTATTAATTTTTGTTCCATAACTTTTAAATATCAATGACGAAATATTCTATAAGTATCTTGATTTATTTACTTTCTAATGCGTTCATTATTGAAATGTAATTGAAAATATGATGTATTATTTTTTAGTTTCAAGATATACGTTTGTAATAAAATTATAAATTTTACAGATACGATATAATTTTATTTTATTACAACTGTAAAAGCCATTGAAAATTGTTTTCAAAAACTCTATTATCTTTGAAAGTACACAAAAAAGTATGTTACGTAAAGTAATGATTCAAAGAAATGACAAAATTCCTGTTGTGTGTTCCATGGAAAATCCGTTGCTATTTGCCACTGAATCACTAAATTGCCACTAATCCATGTCAATTCCATGGTAGAATGCCACGGAATTTTTTTTCTCCATTTTTGCTAATTATTAGTTATATTGGTTTGTATTAATTATTGTTTCATACCCATTAAATAACAATTACGAAATATTTTGTATGTAAATTGATTTATTTATTTTCTAATGCGTGCATTCATGAAATGAAATTGAAATTAAGATGTATTATTTTTTATTATCGAAATATACGTTTGTATTAAAATTATAAATTTTACAGAAACGATATAATTTAATTTTATTTCGACTGTAAAAGCCATTGAAAATTGTTTTCAAAAACTATATTATCATCGAAAGAACAAAAAAAAGTATATTACGTAAAGTAATGATTAAAAGAAATGACAAAATTCTTGTTGTGTGTTCCGTGGAAAATCCGTTGCTATTTGCCACTGAATCACTAAATTGCCACTAATCCATGGCAATTCCATGGTAGATTGCCACGGAATTTTTTTTCTCCATTTTTTCTAATTATTAGTTATATTGGTTAGTATGAATTTTAGTTCCACACCTTTTAAATAACAATGACGAAATATTTTGTATGTATCCTGATTTATTTATTTTCTAATGCGTTCTTTCTTGAAAATAAATTGAAAATAAGATGTTTTATTTTTTAGTATCGAAATATAGGTTTGTAGTAAAATTACAAATACTAAAGAAACGATATAAATTTATTTTATTTTGACTGTGAAAGCCATTGAAAATTGTTTTAAAGAACTATATTAACATTCGAAGTGCACAAAAAGTACGTTACGTATAGTAATGATAAAAAGAAATGACTAAATTCTTGTCAAGTGTTCCGTGGCAAATCCGTGGCTATTTGCCGTGAATTTGCCACGAAATCACTAATTTGCCACCAATCCATGGCAATTCACTGGTAGATTGCCGCGGATTTGCCACGAAATTCATTTTTCCGGTTTTCTAATTTATTAGTTATATTGGTTTGTATTAATTTTTGTTCCCTACCTTTTAAATAACAATGACGAAATATTTTGTAAGTATCTTGATATATTTATTTTCTAATGCATTCATTCTTGAAATGAAATTGAAAATAAGATATATAAATTTTTAGTATCGAAATATACGTTTGTATTAGAATTATAAATTTTACAGAAACGATATAATTTTATTTTATTTCGATTTGTAAAAGCCATTGAAAATTGTTTTCAAAAACTATATTATCATTGAAAGTACACAAAAAAGTATGTTACGTAAAGTAATGATTAAAAGAAATGACAAAATTCTTGTTGTGTGTTCCGTGGCAAATCCGTGGCTATTGGCCAGGGATTTTCCACGGAATCACTAAATTGCCACCAATCGATGGCAATTGCACGGTAGATTAACATGGATTTGCAACGTAATTTTTTTTTTCCATTTTTTCTAATTTATTAGTTATATTGGTTTGTTTTAATTTTTGTTCCATACCTTTTAAATAATAATGACGAAATATTTTGTAAGTATCTTGATTTATTTATTTTCTAATTCGTTCATTTTTGAAATGAAATTGAAAATAAGATGTACTATTTTTTAGTATAGAAATATACGTTTGTATTAAAGTTATAAATTTTACAGAAACGATATAATTTTATTTTATTTCGGTTCTAAAAGCCGTCGAAAATTGTTTTGAAAAACAATATTATCATTGAAAGTACACAAAAAAGTATGTTACGTAAAGCAATGATAAAAAGAAATGACAAAATTCTTGTTGTGTGTTCCGTGGCATATCACTTGCTATTGGCAAATCCTTTGCCAATAGCAACGGATATGCCACGGAATCACTAAATTGCCACCGATCCACAGCAATTCCATAGTAGATTGCAGCGGATTTGCCATGGAATTTTTTTTTCCATTTTTTCTAATTCATTAGTTATATTGGTTTGTATTAATTATTGTTTCATAGCTATTAAATAACAATTACGAAATATTTTGTATGTAAATTGATTTATTTATTTTCTAATGCGTGCATTCTTGAAATGAAATTGAAATTAAGATGTATTATTTTTTTGTATTGAAATATACGTTTGTATTAAAATTATAAATTTTACGAAACGATATAATTTAATTTTATTTCGATTTGTAAAAGCCATTGAAAATTGTTTTCAAAACCTATATTATCATTGAAAGTACACAAAAAAGTATGTTACGTAAAGTAATGATTAAAAGAAATGACAAAATTCTTGTTGTGTGTTCCGTGGAAAATCCGTTGCTATTTGCCACTGAATCACTAAATTGCCACTAATCCATGGCAATTCCATGGTAGATTGCCACAGAATTTTTTTTCTCCATTTTTTCTAATTATTAGTTATATTGGTTAGTATTAATTCTTGTTCCACACCTTTTAAATAACAATGACGAAATATTTTGTATGTATCTTGATTTATTTATTTTCTAATGCGTTCTTTCTTGAAATTAAATTGAAAATAAGATGTATAATTTTTTAGTATCGAAATATACGTTTGTATTAGAATTATAAATTTTACAGAAACGATATAATTTTATTTTATTTCAATTTGTAAAAGCCATTGAAAATTGTTTTCAAAAACTATATTATCATTGAAAGTACACCAAAAAGTATGTTACGTAAAGTAATGATTAAAAGAAATGAAAAAATTCTTGTTGTGTGTTCCGTGGCAAATCCGTGGCTATTGGCCAGGATTTGCCACGAATCACTAAATTGCCACCAATCCATGGCAATTC
>JANUWF010000869.1:0-30282 GCA_026120185.1 Voacanga thouarsii | reverse complement strand
ATCGAAACATATGTTTGTATAAAAATTAAAAATTTTAAAAAACGATATAATTTTATTTTATCTTGATTGTAAAAGCTATTGAAAATTGTTTTGAAGAACTATACTATCATTGAGAGTGTACAAAAAAGTATGTTGCGTAAAGTAGTGATAAAAAGAAATGGCTAAATTTTTGTTGTGTATTCCATGGCAAATCCGTGGCTGTTTGCCACGGAATAGATTGCCACGGAAATTTTTCTTTTTTCTGTTCTAATTTATTAATTATATTGGTTTGTATTAATTTTTGTTCCATATATTTTAAATAACAACGACAAAATATTTTGTAACTATCTTGATTTATTTTTTTCTAATGTGTTCATTCTTGAAATGGAATTGAAAAAAAGATGTATTATTTTTTAGTATCGAAATATATGTTCGTATTAAAATAAAAAATTTTTAAGAAACGATTTAATTTAATTTTATCTTGACTATAAAAACGATTGAATATGTCAATTTAATTAACTATATTATCAGTGATAGTATGAAAAATAGTATGTTACGCAAAGTAGTGATAAAAAGAAACAGCTAAATTTTTGTTGTGTGTTATGTGGCTGTTTGTTACGGATTTGCCATGGAATGACAAATTTGCCACTAATTCTGTTACAATTCCGTGGCAGATTGCCATGGATTTGCCACATCAAGTTTCCTTTGTTTGTTCTAGTTTACTAATTTGTTTTATTTTTTTTTTCAAGCAAAGTAGTGACTATATATATTGACTCTGAATAATCTTACCAATAAATATAGGTTGTTTTTAAAATTTCATTGCTTTCACTATTTTAAATTCTTAACTTTTTATTTCAAAAAAAATTAAAATATGAGAATTTTAAAATAAGTGAATATATATATATATATATATATATGTAAATGAATGTGTGTGTGTGTGTGTGTATGAATATATATATTTATTTATATGAATATGTATATATATGAATATATATATATATGTATATGAATATGTATATATTCTTATATATATAGATAGATAAATATGTGAATATATATATTTATATATGTATATGAATATGTGTGTGCGTGTGTGTATATATATATATATATATATATATGAATAGATGAATATATATATATATGTAAATAAATATGTGTGTGTATATGTATGTGTGTGTGTGTGTGTATGTACTTAAATATGTGCAGTGTGTATTTATATATATATGTTTGTTTATGTATATTTATGATTATGAATGTATATGTGTGTGTGGGTTATATTATGTATGAATTTATGTATGTACATATATATATATATATGTATAAATTATTTAATAAAAAAGATAGTATAATTGACAGTATATAAAATTTTAAAGTTATATAAATATACAAAATATTTTTTGTATTGAATTTAATATGATTATTATATTTTGTTATAATACTTTTGTTTTAAAAAAAAAGGTACACAAAGATTGTTTAGAGTAGTTCAAATAATTAAAGAAAAAGGATAGCACAACGATTGTTGTAGCTCAGCAGCTAAACACAACATATGCTATTTTGGAGGTCGTGGGTTCGAGTCTTGCATTGCGCAATTCTTGAATAATTTAGGGGCTGCGATCCGGTGTGGCCGGTCCATGGAGATGGCTGCGCACCGAATGGTTTGTGATCAATTGTGGCTGGTGCGTGAGGTCATGGGTTCGAGTCTTGCGCTGCGCAATTCTTGAACAATTTAGGGGCTGCGATCTGCTGTGGCTGGTGCGTGAGGAAGGATGTGCACCGAATAGCTTGGGTTCTAATTTTTCATTCACTTAGAGTTCTTACTTTATAGGCATTTTGGTGTAGAATTGGGTGACCAATTCTTGGGTCTTTGTTCTTGAGTCTAATTTCCATATTTTGGTGCTTCCATGATCACTTCAAAGAGTCTCAATTTTGCAATAAATAATCTTACCAGATCTTCACCATGCTCCAATAACAATTTCATATCTCCAATATGCTTTTTCTTAGACTCTAGTTCTTCTATAGTTAGTATGCTGTTGGTAACTTGGATATCCTCTGTACCGACAAAATCTCCACGGCTAAAGCTATAACATCACACAATACCCAATTTACCAAAAATTACTACTCAGTTGACATACTGGTATTAAGGATTTCATTCTTTATTTCTTATCAATATAGTTACCTTTGTCGCATGAGCTTCACATAAGGATAATCAAGATTTAGAAATATCTTTCTGGCAGTACTAGATGATATTGAAACGAGGCGTACAAAATAGGTTCATCTTCAAAATTTGGAAGAATTCTAGTAGAACATATATCATAATTAAAAAATCTGTACTTACCCTGAAAACGTCGAATTATTGTGGATGTGATAATAAGAATATATAGCTATTTCTCTAGGTCCAATTCATTGCGTTTCAACACATTAGCAAATGATTCCCATAGAATAACTCAAACTTTCCCCTACCTACCAAAATTGGATAACACAAATTTCAACTATATATTATCGCAATCACTAAAATAGTGTTCAACATCATATAGACAAAACAATGAAACACCTTATTGCAAATCTTCTAATTCAACATACTGCATTCCAATAGTCTGTGACTATCCCTGTTTATCCATTTTCTCCGATAATCCACACAAACAACCAACAATATCTACATAGAAGAGCACATTTTCAACCATTCCTTTTCTATTAGCACTTACCAATTAAATATCCCCCTTGAACATAAATTTATGCCTTGGAATTCTAGGTAATTTATCAATCATTTCCTCCAAATTCGTTCCAACATGAAATTGTATAAAAAACTTGTGATCACATATTTTGTACTTCACTTTATATTCTAGAATACAAAATTTTTTTAGTACATAAAACTTCCCTTCTTTGATTGCACCACGAAACCCATCTGCAATTTTACTGCTAATGATCATATGCATAACCATTTCCTGTACATGCAAAATCAACAGTAAACTTATCCATCAACATTAAATAAATGATAGAATGCAAAAACCCAAATGATCAAAACATGCCTGCTCGTCAATAGTAAGGAATTCTATGCTCATGAATTCTCCTTCTTTTAGTGCATTAAAAGCTTCCCACATCCTATCTACATGGAATCGAATTTGATTCTTTTGATGTTGCCGACCAATGTCTTTGAACATGATAAAACCTATCTTACTTCCACTCATTTTCTTATGCCCTTGCAAAATTCACTCAACTACCTACTTAAAAACTGGAAACCTTGAACAATATATAGGCATCCTCCACAAAACCTTTCACATGCTACTAAATATCTCCTCTAATATACGAAGAGATTTTGTTGAAATCGAAACATCACACTTTTAGGATCCAAACCAAAACAAAAACATTCCAATAACCTATACATTTTAGGGAGCAAAAATCCACAAAAACCAAAGCAATCAAAACTCTTAAACCAAAGCATCCTCAATAAATCGTCAAATCTAATGAACCACATGGAGAGAGTGTGAGCCTGCTACAGAAAAAGTGAACGGGCATCAAGAGAGAGTGAAAAATAGCCAACGCTTGTTTGATGAGCAAATTGTTTTTCAGGTGGGAGAAGAGGGACAAAGGGAGAGAATCAACATTGAAAAGAATAGGATTGGAACCCTAAGTATTAGGGATCGGCTTCGGTTTTAGTGGGAGGCAATGGGTCCGAAACAATCAAACGAAGCAATCAGAACTCTTCAACCAAAGCATCCTCAATAACTCATCAATTCCTAAGAACCACAGCAATCCACAATTGCTTATAAATACCGTGGTTCTACCTCGTAAACAATTTTCTACTACTAACCTAAAAAGCATTCCCAAGTAATATACCCAAAGTATAAACATCTACAACAAAATTGGTTGACTAAACCGATAGCACTTAACCCCAAATCCGTACCTAATGATCTCTCCTAAGGGGAAACCAAAAGAACAAAACCAAAGTACCTATCTCGGTCCAACCATTCTACCATAACAACAAACCAAACCCGCAATATCGATTTATCACACAAACACTAGCCAATTAACCTAATAAGGTTGAGGTGTCAAACCCTAAGGACTTTTCTCCTCAACTTTACTACTTATTAAATTTACTTTATTTTATTCAATTTTTAAAATATAATAATAATCGATATTACAATTTAAATAATTTATAATTTAATTTACTTTTAATAATTAATAAATTTTTATAATGTTAATAATATATATAGAGAGAGAGAGAGATCAATTCTATTTTTATATGATTTCAATTTTATTATATTAAATTTTTGAAAAATATAGTAATAATAGATATTAGTAATTTATCTAGGACTCACGGACACCATAATATATTTATTTTAAAGTTAATAGTATTATATAAATGTTCACATATGCAATCGTGTGCACACATGTAGCACAAATTATTCTCAAACTCGCACATGTTGCACAGATTACTCTATCACACACAAACTCACTTTTTTTTTTTTTCTCCCAAGGAATGTATTCCAGTGATTCAACAGATTACAGGCTTGCATTCAACAGGTCTGATTACACACACACACATATTTATATATTGCATTCTGTGCAACTCTTTTCCTTTTTTATTTCTCCAATTTAAAAGGTAAGAGTGAATTCCTTTTTTTAATAAAGCATTATAAAAATTGACACCCATTTTCAACACATCCTATACTTTCTTTCTACATTTAAAACTCCAATTGGAAGGACTTGTTGTTGACCAATGGTAAATGAATATATGAAAGCAGATTTCAGAGAATCTTCCACCAACCAATGAAGAGCCATGTGGAGAGTTACCAAATGTGGGAGGAAACTATGGAGCTATGAAAATATTTACATCAATACTAAACTAAGGGCTTTCTCTGCCGTGCCCCCGTGAAAGTTAGAACCCATCACTGCGAAGAAGTAAATATTTCCTTCTCCTTTTCTTGAATGTAATCTAAAGAATGATGATTTCTGTAGTGAATGAAAGTTCAGACTTACAAATGACGGGAATTTCGTGATGAAGCCAAACCTCGTTGATGAGTTTGAATGCATCCATCTCTGGCATAGCCACTTCGGCAATCACAGTGTCAATGCAGCGTTCCTTCGCTAGTGTCAATGTTTCCACATTATCAGATATATCTCCAATGAATAGCCCCACAAAAACTGACCTCACAAAGTCCATTATCGTACACAACCCAAGCTTTCCTGAGGCCCGTTTTGTAGTGCTGTGGAAGTGAAGGGTTACGAACAAACTTTTTAAGGTTTTAAAGAGAAAAATTTTAGAGGAATAATTTTTAAATTTTATTTTAATTTTCTAACTTTTTGAGAAGTATTATCACTTATTATAGTTTTATAATCTAGAATTTCAAGTATTATAATATAACTAATTAATTTAATCAAAGAAGGGGCTAAATCTACACTTCTATAACCTAAATCTACACCCCTAATTTGTAATTATATTTGTGACACTCCATTTATTTGAGGGGTTGGAAGTTTAATTATATGGCTACTTGGGATTGCATCATAAATTAAATATATCATAGGTGGCTATCTTACGTGTTCTTTATGTGTATTCCCTTGAAGAAAATGTGCGTAATGAGCTAATTATTTTATTTGGACGTGATAAGTAATTTATGTGTAGGTAATTATTCATTTTATACATATATGTATTATGTGTAGCAAATTAATTAGTGAAATTAATTTGTGCATCACTTTTTCAATAAAATTACCACAATGACTCTTCTCTTGTGCAAAGTACACTCTTGAACAAATTCATTTTAATTAGGGTTTTGGCCTTGTTTTCTAAGCTATTAATCTTGGGTCAAATTTAATTTTGACTATTTGATGTAATTTCACCAATTGACCCAATATCCATTTCTTGTACCCATGGATCTTTGTAACTCAACTAAACACTGTTCATCTTGGCCTTTGAAATTAGAGTAAAATTTCTCCACCATTGGATTAAAATTTGCCCTAGTACAAAAGAAAAATTTTCATCATTTCCCCCATAGGCTGGCCGAAATTCCCCCCCCCCCCCATTTTCTCTACAAGTTTTCTTCTCTTCACACTCAAGAACACAGCAATCTCCCTCCCCTTGCGGCCCAAGCTGACCTACCAGCTTATTCCCCAACATTCCCGACACCAAAATCACTTACACACTCCTCTTGGCTTTGCAAACATTTTATCTTGAGAAAGCACAAATTCTTGGAACTTGGAAGATCAATTGCTGTAATTTTGAAGCTTCATGAGGTAAAAAAAACTTGCATCATTCCTCCTTTGATTTATTCTTGGCTGAAAATAAAGTGTTGCTGGACAGATTTCTATTTTGACTTGTTTAAGCATTTTGAAAGGTGATTTGGGATGCAAGTGGTTGTATTTATGTTTAGGGATGTTTTATGATGTGTGAAATGAAGTCTTTTAAGCAAAGAAATCATTTTTACCTACTTATATAGCATGAAAACCGAAATATATATATTCTGCCCAGATTTTCGTTTTATGGCTTGAAGCCTTGTTTGAATGATTTTTTTTTCATGAATTTGGGTGGCATAATGTGGTATTTATGTTGTGTAAATGATGCCTTAAGAGTATGATATATGTATTGGGGTTATTGGAGGAATTTTGGTGTTGTTTTGCTCAAGTAATGTTTGGGGAAAAAAACAGAGGTGTTACTGGAAATGGAGAATTGTATTATGAATGTTGTTTTATTTGAGTCAAATGGTGATCATGTGGGTTGTGTATAATGTGTTATAGGATTTAGGGTATTTTGGGAACATTTTTGAGTATTTACAAGGGTTTGGTGTTTGAAAATTTTGATATTTTGTTGAGTATATGTTTGCTGCCAGAAATCTGCTCAGAGACCCAACTTTAAACCACCAAAAAACACACTTCTTGTTGGATTTTTAGGCTGAATTTTGTACTGTACAAATTAGGGGATGTTAGAAAAATTATGGTTCAAGAATCATAAAAAAACTCCTGGTATTTTGAAGTTATGAATTTTTGAAAATTGTTGCTCTAGTGTGGTCGTGATTCTGGCGAGATATTTGGGAAATTTAATTAACCTGGTTTTTCAAATAGTTTTGGGAAATGGATTGCATGGTAATTCATCTAACATATAGGAGTGTTATTCTGGAAATTTTCAGTAAGAAATAAAATGTTTTTCTTAGATAGTTAAATCAACTTTTGAGGCCTACAGAATTTTACACTAAGGGTTTAAAAAATGAATTTTGCCTTGAAAATTTCTTTAACTAGATTGAAATAAATTTACATAAAATTTTTGGAATATTTTAACTTTCTAGAAAATACCTCTTATGGTTTTTATGCTTAAATAATAATTCTATTTTTGGTAATCTTTAAGTACAAAGTCTTAAAGATAATTACTTATCTATGTAGATAGTTAATTATCTATTTATTTTTCTACTTATTTATTATCTATTCATTTGTCTACTTACTAATTTATTATGTATTTATTTATTATTGACTTGTTTATTTATTCATTTATCAATTTAGCTATTTATTCATTGTTTAAATTATTTGTCCTTTTTTTAACTTGATGGGATGCTTTCCATCATTACATATGTGGATTGATTCCTTGATTAGGGGTTTAGGATTAATAAGTTTAGAATAGGCAATTTTGATTAGAGTTAGAAGATAGAAGAGATTACTTGGAATATAAGTAACCTCTTTTTCCTTAGGGATTTATGTGGTTTGATCTCTAAAGACTTGTGATCAAGAGATTAATTCTTGTATAATTTGTATTAGATTTGGAGCCGGATTTGGTAGGAAGGAATGCTTGAGAGTTTTGAAAAGATTTCTTTTGCTAAGCTTTTCGACGAAAGTAAGTCCTGGCATCTTATGACTCATTTCTGTAAATTAATTATGTGGAAATTCCATATGATCATCTATACATGTTTATGACACAAGAAGCACATAATATGATTTCACTTGTGAGTTTTATTTTATGACCCTTGGTATCACTTTTACCACTTTATAACTTCCACTAGGGAAAAGTATGCATGATCAATTTTGAGAATCTTCTTATGATTGTTTTGATGTGATTAGGAGACATGCATCAATTTTGAGAATCTTCTTATTACATATTCATGCATCATGTCATTGATTTTTGTAATGGCCACTGTCACACAGGACGGACTTACTGAGATTATTTATAGTCTCACATGACTTTTCTAACCATAATTTTCAGTGTAGGATAAGTTTATCAAGACCAAGTGCTGAAGATCATTTTGTAATAGATTAGGTTTTGATACTCTTCTACCATTACTCTAGTGATGATGTACAAATATTCCTTTTGGCTTGCAGAGTTTTATCCTTGTGTGTCTGTATTGGGATTTATTTAGACAGTAATTCAATTTCTGCTTTGAAATTAATGTTAGTTATACCTTGTTGCTTTCTTTTCTTTCTTTGTTATAAAGACCTCTTGTCTAAGAGGACGGGGCGACATTCCCTGGTCATTTAGGCCACTTAGTAAGGGGTGTTACAATTGGTATCAGAGAGAGGTATAGAATGAAAAATCTTAGGATTTTGGATTAAACCCTAGTTTTAGAATTAGTTCTAGATTATAATTTAAGAATATTATAGTTGTCAAGGTATGATCTCTTCTGATGATTAGAACTTGAAATCTTGAAATGTATTGATGAGTTGATATGGGAGATGACTTTATCGTTGTATATTGTTGTGGTGATAACCTAAAAATGGTTGTGAGGAAAAGTCTACGTCGATAAATCGAAGTAGAGATTTTGGAGCACTTGATAAGTATATTTATGTGAGAGTCCTTAAGTGTAAAGGATTGGATGTGATAGTAAGATGAATGGTCTTGATACCTTAGTTAGTCTTTTGATTTTGATTACTCTCCTTCAGAATTGGCAACTAGAATTGTGTTATGACGTTGGTGTAAGAACTTAAAGATGTTGATTTTGCTAGGATCTAGGCTTTTGACTGTTATGTTTTGCAGATTTGTGAAAATAGGGGACATTCTTTGGAATGCTCCTATAAATACATCTAATGTATGCCATAGGGATATTGTTTGGAATGTTCTTACAAGTGCATACTGTGTATGTTATGTGAAATTACTCTATATGTCTTGCCATTTGATGGAGCATGCCATGCATTACTTTGAACTTAGTATGTGACATATTTGCACATCCATTTGGGGTTAAGGAATGTCTGAACGAGGAGTATTGGAATACTACTTGGAAGTATAATTGAGAGAAGTGATGGACGTGGGTAGTAGGTACCGTCTACATTGTTTACTACAGCAGCAGAAGAAGGAAGACGTAGATGGTACGATTTCGTGAACGTCCCCAAGGATGTGGAACTCTTCTAAAGACCGTTAGGGCAACATTGGAATTACAAGGGAGTGCGGGCAAAGACTACTCTGGTGGAAGTTGCATCAATATTTGATAATCACTACGAGAGGAAGAGACATGTGGAAAAGGATTATTAAGTTTCGAAAGTCAAACAAGAGAAGCATCAGTTGCGAATATTTCACATATCCAAGGGAGAATTGCTCGAGACCATTTTGGCTTAGATGAGAAAACCTTATTCCACTGCTATGATCGACTAATTGGAGGTATGAACTTAACGCCACAAATGTCAATTAAAGAGCTCGCTTGGAACAGGGAAAAATTTGGGAACCGACGCAATGCAAGAACTTTATGAAGATTAAAAGTTTTCTAATATTGGAGAGCGATAACCACCATATGTTAAGAATGGACGATCTGTACGCCGTCTTTAACTACACTCTATCAGAAGAAGGACCTTATGCATTATTATACGGATACAACAAAACAAGGAAGGGAAGATGTGTTGGTTTCTTCAATGATCATTCTATTTAATAGATCCCAATTATTCCCTCTTTTTTCTAAACTTTTCATATGAACTCTTTCATTTCACCTTATGTTGTTATTATGAATTTTCTACCAAGGTTAGGTTGTCAAGACCGCTTCAGCTACTTTATTCCTTGATAGATCATTACTCCTCATTAAACACATCTACATTGTGTTCTACTTCACTTATGACATCATGATATTAAATTATCATTTCTTATCTCATCAAACTTAACCCCTCAATTTTATGATTTACTTCAATTCTATGATGCTGCACATTAGCATGTACCTCTGCCTTTCGAGCCTCATGAATTATTTTCTCCGCCGTTTGGTGCGAACTAAGACTCAATTGATTCCAAATACTTTTATGGATTTGCTTTAGCAAACTTTGATGTGTATAATAACTTGTTAGCTCCTCATATCTCCGAAATCCTAGTGTCACCATTTATATAAATCTTTCTTTTATCCTTATAGTTCTCTTTGATACTCAAAACTTTCTTGTCCTTTTCAAACGATATTGATTTTTTATATGATTATCCTTCTACTCAATGTCACCTGGAAATTTGTTATTTTTCGTAACATACCTTTTCTATTAAAGTTTGAGCAATTGAATTTTTTGGTTCCTCTCAATCACAATACTTACATCAATAATTAAATATGACATTCAATTCACTATTTATTTTTTTGTAGATCTCATAATTGCTCAGAACTTAATACTACTTGTTAATATTACCTCCTTGTGTTCATTTTTGAGTTTAATATCTTCTTTAAACTCACTTCTTATATTAACACTTTAATGTCCAAGAACTTCTATTATTTAAATCATTGCAAGTATTCAAGTCTCATCGATCACAATAAATTCTTGGATAAACAATTGTTGCAATCTTCTTATATACATTTTTTGTGTTTTCTTAACTATTAAATTTCTACGACATGGAATTTAGTCTACTCCTCATTTCTTTAATCCCTTCTAAGTCACAACTTCGCCCTTAGAATGGGGTGTGCATGAGATTGAGACTACATTGTATACCCCTCATCAAGTAGCATGAAATCAGGAAGCCCGTTTATGATTTAAAGTTGGCAACGATAGTCGTTGTCTTGAATAAATGAAGACATTATCTCAATAGAAGAAGATTACGAGAAATCAGTGGTGATTGATTGAATAATCAAGAATTTCAAGCCTTCAAGGAGAAGAAAGTAAAGGGAAGAAACTTCTAGGGAAAGCCCCATAAAAGTCGGTATGCCATTCGCCCCAGGAGACTAATATGTAAAAGGTTTGGAAGAGAATGTCTTGGTGGTTGGGCATGAAGAAAGACATAATGTAGTATTTATCTATGTGACACACTTATCAAAGGGTAAAGATGAAACATAGGAAAGCTGCTGGATTATTGCAACTTTTACCGGTACCAGATTGGCAATGGAAATGTGTCTCGATGGACATTTTCACCAGGCTGCCGATAAGTAGGACTCAGTATGATGCTATTTGAGTAGTAGCAAACCGACTCACGAAAACTGCACATTTTATCCCAGTAAATGTGAGGTATTCAATGGAGAAGTTGGCACAGGTTTATATTCCGGAAGTTGTGAGGTTAGTGGAGTGCCGACAAGCATCATATCGAATAGAGATCCTCGATTTACCTCCAAATTTTGGGCAAAGTTTCCAGAGGCTATGGGGTCAACTTTAAAGTTAAGTACTTCCACCTACCCTTAGACAGATGGACAATCTAAGCATGTGATACAAATTATTAAGGTTCTGTTGAGAGCGTGTATGTTGAATTTTGGAAACCAATGGATCAACACTATTCCTTATGCAGAACTGGCCTACAATAACGGTTACCAAGCATCTTCTGGCATGGTGCCATATAAGGCCTTGTACGGGCATAAATGTCAAACACCACTGTATTAGGGAATGAGCGAAGACGGTCAGATCAATAAAGAAGGGGGAATAAATATTCAAGAGATGGTCGATATGGTTAAGATGATACAAGACAGACTAAGAACGGCTTCGAGTAGACAGAAAAGCTACGCCAAAAAAAAAAAAATCGCAAGAGAGAATTGGAGTTTGAAGTGGGTGATAAGGTATTTCTGAACCTAACTTCGAGCTAAGGAATTCTGAGACATCCAAAGGGTGGAAAGCTTAGCTCTAGATATATTGGACCATTCCCGATCATTGAGAGGATCAGAGCTATAGCATATAGGTTGGAACTTCCGGACGGACTAACGGGTATCCACGACATGTTTCATATATCCTAACTAAAGAAATACAACACAAATCTGGAGTATGTTCTAAACGATGAGCCATTACATCTGCAACTGAATCTATTAAATGTGGAGAAGCTGATTAAGATACTAAAGAGAAGCATGAAGGAGTTAAGAAATAAGAAAATCCCTATGGTCAAGGTAATATGGGAACACTATGGAGCGTGAGATGGCACATAGGAGGTCGAGGAGTGGATGGGGAGGAAATGCCTTGATTTGATGAGAGGTTCGGCATAGTGTAATTGCGAGGACGAAATTTTCTTAAGTAAGGGAGGATGTGACACCCCATTTATTTGAGGGTTTGGAAGCTTAATTATATGGCTATTTGGGATTGCATCATAAATTAAATACATCATATGTGGCTATCTTACATGCTCTTTATGTGTATTCCCTTGAAGAAAATGTGTGTAATGAGCTAATTATTTTATTTGGACGTGATAAGTAATTTATGTGTAGGTAATTGTTCATTTTATGCATGTATGTATTATGTGTAGCAAATTAATTAGTAAAATTAATTTGTGCATCACTTTTTCAATAAAATTACCACAATGATTCTTCTCTTGTGCAAAGCACACTGTTAAACAAATTCATTTTTAATTAGGGTTTTGGCCTTGTTTTCTAAGCTATTAATCTTGGACAAAATTCAGGTCAAATTTAATTTTGACTACTTGACTAAATTTCACAAATTGACCCAATACCCATTTCTTGGACCCATGGATCTTTGTAACTAAACTAAACACTCTTTATCTTGGCCTTTGAAATTAGGGTAAAATTTCTCCACCATTGGATTAAAATTTGCCCTAGAATAAAAGAAAAATTTTCATCATTTCCACCCCTAGGCTGGCCGAAATTCCCCCCCCCCATTTTTTCTGCAAGTTTTCTTCTCTTCTCAGTCAAGAACACAGAAGTCTCCCACCCCTTGCTGCCCAAGCTGATCTACCAGCTTATTCCCCAACATTCCCTACACCAAAATCACTTACACACACTCCTCTTGGCTTTGCAAACATTTTACCCTGAGAAAGCACAAATTCTTGGAACTTGGAAGATCAATTGCTGTGATTTGAAACTTCAAGAGGTAAACATAACTTGCATCTTTCCTCCTTTGATTTATTCTTGGCTGAAAAATAAAGTGTTGCTGGACAGATTTCTATTTTGACTTGTTTAAGCGTTTTTAAATGTGACTTGGGATACAAGTGGTCATATTTATGTTTTGGGATGTTTTATGATGTGTGAAATGAAGTCTTTTATGCATAAAAATCACTTTTACCCACTTACATAGCATGAAAACCAATATATATATATATATATATATATATATATTCTGCCCAGATTTTCGTTTTATGGCTTGAAGCCTTGTTTGAATGATTTTTTTCCATGAATTTGGATGGAATAATGTCGTATTTATATTGTGTAAATGATGCCTTATGAGTATTATATGTGTATTGGGGTTATTAGAGGAATTTTGATGTTGTTTTGCTCATGTAATGTTTGGGAAAAAAACAGAGGTGTTGCTGGAAATGGAGAATTGTATTATGAATGTTGTTTTATTTGAGTCAAATGGGGATCATGTGGGTTGTGTATAATGTGTTATAGGATCTAGGGTGTTTTGGGAACATTTTTGAGTATTAACAAGGGTTTGGTGTTTGACAATTTTGATATTTTGTTGAGTATATGTCTGCTGCCAGAAAACCCCTGTTCAGAGACTCAAATTTAAACCACCAAAAAATATACTTATTTTTGGATTTTTAGGCTGAATTTTGTACTGTACAAACTAGGGGATGTTATAAAACTTATGGTTCAAGAATCATCGAAATTCCTGGTATTTTGAAAGTTATGAATTTTTGAAAATTATTGCTCTAATGTGGTCGCAATTCTAGCGAGATAATTGGGAAAATTTAATTAAACTAGTTTTTCAAATAGTTTTGGGAAAGGATTGAATGGTAATTCACCTAACATATAGGAGTGTTATTTTGGAAATTTTTAGCAAGAAATAAAATGTTTTTCTAAAATAATTAAATCAACTTTTGAGGCCTCTAAACTACTTCACAAACAGAATTTTACACTAAGGATTTAAAACATGAATTTTGCCTCGAAAATTTCTTTAACTAGATTGAAATGAATTTACATAAAATTTATGGTATATTTTAACTTTCTAGAAAATTCCTCTTACAGTTTTTATGATTAAATAATAATTCTATTTTTGGTAATCTTTAAGTACAAAGTCTTAAAGATAATTACTTATCTATGTAGCTAGTTACTTATCTATTTATTTATCTACTTATTTATTATCTATTAATTTGTCTACTTACTTATTTATTATGTATTTATTTATTCATTCATTTATCAATCTAGCTATTTATTCATTATTTAAATTATTTTTTTTTTTTAACTTGATGGGATGCTATCCTTCATAACATATGTGGATTGATTCCTTGATTAGGGGTTTAGGATTAATAAGTTTAGAATAGGCAATTGTGATTAGGGTTAGAAGATAGAAGAGATTACTTGGAGTATAAGTAACCTCTTTTTCCTTAGGGATTTATGTGGTTTGATCTCTAAGGACTTGTGATTAAGAGATTAATTCTTGTATAATTTATATTAGATTTGGAGCTCGATTTGGGAGGAAGGAAAGCTTGAGAATTTCGAAAAGATTTCTTCTGCTAAGCTTTTGGATGAAAGTAAGTTCTTACATCTCGAAATTTGTTTATGTAAATTAACTATGTGGAAAGTCCATATGATCATGTATACTTGTTTATGACACAAGAAGCACATAATATGATTTAACTTATAAGTTTTATTTTATGACCCTTGGTATCACTCTTACCACTTTATGACTTCCACTAGGAAAAAGTATGCATGTTCAATATTTGGAATCTTCTTATGAATGTTTTGATATGATTAGGAGCCATGCATCAATGTTTATATCTAATGAAAAATTTTCCCTCATGCATATAATTGTCATAGCATGAGATTTTGACTCCTAACAATATCGCCTTTGAGGTAAGATATGAACTGCTTTGATTTATTTACACCTTGAGTGAATTTGGTTAGAATGGAAGAAAGGATTTCAATTTTTGGAATGTTTTGGGGAGGAGGTACAATTGTGATTTTTGGTTTGGCTGAATTTTAAACCAAATGTATATGGTTTTTGAACTAGAAAAATGTTTTGATAATGAAATTGTATATTCCAAATCAAAATGGAAATTTCTTAAATTGCTTTGTTGAAGACTTGGGTACTCAAAGGGCGAGGCTATAGAACTAACTTTTGTTACACTAGGAGAGAGTTCCGGTTGATAGCCCATCTCTGGGAAACTATTCTTTCCAAACGGGGCATTAGTCCTAATAGTTGAGCTAGGTTCTTAGCTAGCAGTGGAGTTATAAGAACTCTGGCAGACGGACGTGGGACATCCGGGCCTGAGGCAAATTTTGTGAGAAAGAAGAAGGAGGAGCATTCTCTCTGTAGGTTGATCACCTACAGGTGATTTTCTGGCATTGCGGATGCTGTGGACATATTCCTGCAGTATCGTTAATTTGCGGACTTGATACGTGATATGGCAGGTTGATGGCAGGTTCAAGACTTTCACCAAAATGAATTTTTGTGTTCCAGATGTTTGATGTGAATTGATTGCCCAACAAAAAACTTATCTCCATTTCCTTATTTAGCATACTTGTGGTTTTCTCTCCAAAATTTGATAAAGGATTTGAGATGAACAATGCAAATTGTAAATTTACTGATGATTACATCCGTTCGACTTATTACATATTAATGCATCATGTCATTGATTTTTGTAACTGCCACAGTCACACAAGACGGACTTACTGAGATTATTTATAGTCTCACACGACTTTTCTAACCATAATTTTCAGTGTAGGATAAGTTTATCAAGACCAAGTGCTGAAGATCATTTTGTAATAGATTAGGTTTTGATACTCTTCTACCAATACTCTAGTGATGATGTACAAATATTCCTTTTGCCTTGCAGTGTTTTATCCTTGTGTGACTGTATTGGGATTTATTTAGATAGTAATTTAATTTCCTCTTTGAAATTAATGTTAGTTATACCTTGTTGCTCTTTCTTTGTTATAATGACCCTTTGTCTGAGAGGACGGGGCGATATTCCCTGATCATTTAGACGGCTTAGTAGGGGATGCTACAATATTGTATTGACATTATTACCCTTGACACTTCTAATATCAAACTATTAATTTTTTTTTTTACTTTCTAAATTACCCATTTTAATTAGGAAAAAAAATCTTCTATTGATTCATATATTCCTAAACCCTTGAAATTCCTTTTTTGTTCTAACCTCTTTAAACTCAAACTTTGCAACTCATCAAGTCATGAAGAACGATATATAAACACGAAATTCCTAAAAGTCTCTTCAATTTACTTAACTTTCCAAATCCCTCTTCCATTCTCGAAAAATTTCAACTAATATCAAATTGCTCATTGTCCATACTTACATACTGTGTGTTTCTTCTCCCGTGTCAAGCTACTTTATCACTATAATATATAAAGTGATGACCGATTCTCTCGGAATAAGAATGGTTCCATTTGATATTGAAAAGCTTTCTTCCAATCAGTGTGAAGAGGAAGAAGAGTTGCTTGGAGGCAGGAAGGACTAGAGGTCTAATGGTTGTGATGTTTGATTTCAGGGCTTCACTAGCTATGACCATGAGGTGTTTTGAGTGGTTGATGCCCACTTTGCCATGTGGATCTTCTTGCTCATGCACACAATAGTAGGGCTTGTCATCAGCTCCCTTGTGGGTTCGAACAAGATGGACCAATCTATACTTGGCTCGGATTCTCTCGCGTCTCCTGTTAGACAAAAGGATTGCGGCACTATCCATCCCGAACAAGCAATTTGGCAGCAGCATGGTTCTTTATAGTAGCTGGGAGTAATAATCTCAATGCTGAAAACGAGAAAAATAAGAATTGGGATAAACTTGAAGAATGTCTAAGTAATTAAAAGGAGTAATTTAGGAATTAAGAAATTAACAATTTGAGGTTGGAAGAGTTAAGGATGGGTACTGATTACACAAGACAATTATAAGTTAAAGGTATAGATTTAAGCTTTAAGGGTGTGGATTTGGTCCCTTCCTTTATTCTATCATTTAAAGCTTTAAAAAGTCACAGGACAAAAAAAAAAAAAAAAACGAATATCAAATCAGAGTCTGTCTTCAAAACTCACAAATTAATGGATTTATAAACGTAAATACAAACCAAATTCCTAATTTAACGAAAGATAACGAAAAGAAAAGAAAGAAAGGATGATGGAAAAGAGTTATACAGAGATAGAAATGAAATCCGAATTAAAAAATTTGGAAATTATAATTGACATAAAGAACGTCTTATAAAAACTTTTTTCGGTCTCTCTCACTTCTCAAGAATAAATAGTAAACAGAGAACTAAAGGAGCTACTTTAACAGTTTTTTAAAAAAATCATTTTAAGGTTTTTTAAAGAGAAGACATGATTTTTTTTTTTTTTGGGGTGAGTTTTTGTTTTAAAAATAATGTGGGCCTCAATTCAAAAATTCAGTGTTTGGTTCTCTGATTGAATGTAGAAATAGAATTTGCTCTCACTTTCAAAACCCGTAGAAATTGCGCATCAAGTTCTACAAAACTTTTGCACAGCTTCTCTTCCTTTGTCGAACTACTATTTCTGCGTTCAAGTGTTTTTTTTCCCCTGCAAAATCATAAGGATAATATCTCGTACTGTATCACATTTACATATGCACACACACTGCACACATTATATATATATATATATATATATATATATATATATAGCTATATATATGAACGTGCGTGCGCACACAAACTGGACACGTAAAGTTTCACACACAACATGCATACACTTATATGATGCAAATACAAACACTAATTATTCTGCAGGTAAAAATACAGTATTTTCTATAATCTATATATCTTTTCACAAGCAAATGGATTTTTTTTTTTTTCACAATAGTATTTTGAGTTTATTTGAGCAAATTGTATGTTTTTTTATTTCCTATTTCCAATATTTGATCTTCTGTACTTGAAACAATCTAGGATTTGGAATTTGAAAAGAATTTCAGAACAATTTCATCGTCAGATCAAACAAAAACAATCAGTGATTCGGAGTTCTAGTACATAGAGGTCCACTTCTAATACCATGAATGAAATACTGCTTTGTTGAGAAACATAGAAGAAGAAAATAATTGTGCAATTAACAACCCCAATCTTTTATCACCCAGAAGCTCAACATCAAGAAGTTCGGGAATTGTTTTGAATTTTTGCATGGGCAAGTTGGACACCTTCTCTTTGGAATGAGAATTAGTGGCACTTCACTCTGTCTTAAGCATTTTGAGCTCTTCGGCTGTCTAAAGAAGAAGGATCTTGAGATTAATCTGAAGTTTTTTTTTCCCCTCAAATAAACCACCTAAGGTGGAAATTTTATTAAAATAAGTAAAAAAAAAAAAAAGATTACAAAAGAGGCACTTTGCATAAGAGTATTAAACACAATAAAACTTTGATCTATAATCATGAGTTACTTGTCATGTGATCATTTCATGCTTGGGCAACATGATTCCTTTATTCATTTTCCTTTTTGGTTACATAACAGGAACGAAACTATCTTCATCATACGTATCTTCAAAAAAATCGCCTTCAATCATATCATCGTAAAATTGCAAATTTGGAATGCCCTTGTAAGAACCTTTAGATAAAATTGGAGAATTTTGAGTCATTTATTCTATAGTTACCAGAAACGCAACACGTTTTGGTACGCGGTACTAGGATGGCTACGTGATTCTTTACTTTGAAAGAATTGGATTCGCTAAGAGATAAGCTCATTCGATATTATGTGTAAATAAATAAATACATATATTTTGTTTGGAATATATTAATATATAAGTACTAAAAATATGTAAAAATATATATATTTTTATTGCACAAAACTATTTTAATTTCAAAAGAAATTGTATTATTTTAATCAAATATAAATAAATTTTAATTTTAATTAGATATAATGGAACTCTCTTGAAAAAAATGCATTGAAACTCATATATTTCTTTATTCTTTTATGCTAATTGTTAATTCCAAGGCATTACTATTCATTAATTTAGTCAATGGACTTTTTTTTTTTTTTTTTGGTGTGGAAATAAGTAAAACTCACGGTTATGTATATTCTCACAAAGGCACAATTGTAATTTTAACCCAAAAAAATCCCTATCATCTTTCATCTTCTCCTTATTCTTCCAAAATAGAGGCTTTCTCTATTCCCCCATGGCCGCCACATCTCTTCTCCCTTTTTTCTTCCATGGCTGCTGCATCTCCTCTCTCTCTTTTCTCCTCCGTGGCCACTGCAATCTCTCTTTCTTCTTTATTTCATTTCCTTCATTATATCCCCTCCCTACTCCATCATTTTCTTCCATCTGGCTTTTGGATGAATGGGTTCGCTTGTATCAGCGAAGTGGAACTTGAATCCCAGCGAATTTCAACATCCCAGTACCATGAATCGGGATGTGCGAATCGATTCGGGATTTGACACCAAAAGGAGCGAATCTGGTAACTAAGATTTATTCTTGTTTTGCCTTGTGAGCATTCAACTTTTTTAGCTGAGATATATGCTTCTTCAGCTCTCAATAAAAAACTAGCCTTACAACACCTGGTGGAGATGAATAAGATAAATAAACCTTGTTGAATTCCCTAGCATACCTATTTAAGCCAATGGAAACATCATCTCTAACATAGAATATAGTCCGTGAGAAGTTCTAGGCCTTTCGAATCAAATTCATATTAGCTTCCTCAAACCAAGGTGGCCTTATCTTATTTGGAGCCATTTTTGTAACATTAGCAATTTGAAGAATTTGCTCCAACTGTGAGTCTTGAATGGCCAAATTTGCTAACTGAGTAGAATGGTGAAAACCAGAATTTTTTTGAGAATGGTTCTTTTTTTTTTTTTTTTGATCAAAATGTAAATGATTGATATTGATCAAAAGATATTTACAGGATGGCTTACTAGTTAACAGTCAGGAGGACTACGGACTAGCAGTGGTCCATACAAGTCCCAAAATTTGTCTGAACATTAGGGTACAAAGTAAAAATAACAGTGTACACATGTGTTTTGATCCTTTTAGCAATTTTCAAAGGTTGGCAAGCTACACCCTCAAACAGTGCTCCGTTATAAGCATTCCAGATGTAATATAGAGTAGTAAGCAAAGCAGTAGCCTTAGCCTTAGCAATCCACGATGTACTATGGTTGGTACACTTGTACCACCTGGAGGCAAGAGTTGGTCGAATTTAATCCGTGTGGTAAGCCCAGCCAAACTTTAACTTCCTTCCAAATAGTCGCTGAAACCAAACACTTGAAAAATAAGTGGTTAGTCATTTCCTATAATGCCTTACACAGTGGACAAGACAAGTCATCCAACCAGAAAACAAGTGCATCCTTGGTCTTTAGCCGTCCCCTAGCACATAACCAGGCCATGAATGAATGCTTGGGGGTTAGGCCCTATTTCCAAATAGTATTGGGCCAATAAACTTTCGATGAAGTAAACCTAAGGTAGTCATAAGCTTGAGAGGTGAATGAAGAGGTACCCATTACCCAAGTGTGAAGAAGAACAACAGCGGTGTGAGAATCCCGTTCCCGTTCAAGGATCATATCTCTAATTTCCAATAGCCTAAGAAACAATGGGGAATGGTCCCTGTGATGTTCTAACTCCCAAATAGATCCACCCTTCGTGTAGAAGTGGTCCACCCATTTAACCCACAAGGATTGTTTTTCTGCATGTATGTCCCAAATGATTCTAGTCAAAAGCGCAGCATTCTAAGTCTGTAAGTGTCACAATCCAAGTCCTCCCTCATTTTTGGGAAGGCAAATATCCTTCCAGGCAACCATTGACTTTTTTGGAGTCCCACAAGAAATCCTAAGCTATCCTCTCCAATTGATTAATCACAGCAGACGGAGTAGGAAGGATGGACAACCAAAAACACTCAACCCCTTGAAGTACAGACTGGATAAGTTGGAGGTGCCCAACAAAAAAAGGAGAGCGTGCAGACCAACGGCCAATATAGGAGCCAATTCTATCCAACAAGGGTCTGTAGGAAGAAAGGCGGATTCTACCAATCGTGATTGGTAAGCCAAGGTAGCGAAATGGGAAGTGGCCAATGGGAATGCCCGTATCAGCCAGAATACCCTCTTGATTAGTGCTACTAAAACCAACTAGATAAATATTAGATTTATCCCTATTAACAGCGAGACCAAAGCAGCAATTAAATTCCTCCAGACAATCAAGGAGAATTCGAACAGAAGAACGGTCACCCTTGGCAAACAGCATGATGTCATCAGCAAATGCAAGGTGTGTAATCCTTAAAGCCTCACACTGGGGATGGTAGTGGAATGTTGTCCGAAGTGTGTGCACTTTGACGATACGAGAGAAATATTCTAAGCAAATGACAAACAGCAAAGGAGAAACCGAATCCCCTTGTCGTAGCCCCTTTGCACCTCTAAAGAATCCCTGCACCGTCCCATTGATAGCAACTGAGAATGATGTAGTAGTAACACGCTGCTTAATCCAGTCCACAAAAAGATGCGGAAATGCTAGTTCATTTGGTAAATTTAGTAAGAAAGTCCAGCTAACAGAGTCATATGCATTCCTTAGGTCCACCTTAACCGTACACCGAGGAGAAACTCTTATCCTACTATATGCCTGCATAAGCTCCTGAACCATTAGGATGTTGTCCGCCATGAGCCTGTCATGAATGAATGCTGACTGGGAGATGTCCACATGAAAAGGTAGAACACTAGTAAGCCTATCTGCAAGAATTTTTGAAATGATCTTGTACACCATATTGTAGCAGGAAATATGTCTATAGTCCCCCACCCTCTCCACATGATTAGACTTAGGAACCAGAGTAATAACCAAATGGTTAATCTGCTTGAGGATTCAACCAGATACAAAGAATTCCCTAACCGCATTACAGAGACTCGGAGCAACCGTACCCCAAGCTTTCTTGAAGAATAAGGCAGAGTAACCATCTAGCCCTGGAGCTTTGCAGTCACCAATGTCCCACAGGGCCATTTTAATATCTTGATCTGTGACCTCCCTAACCAAGTTAGCCTTCATATCATGAGGGACCATAGACCCAACACGAATGTAATCCACATTGATGCGCTGGCACTGTGCCCTTGTCCCCAGTAGTTTACGGTAGTATTCAACAAATTCCTCAGCTAAAGCCTTTGGACTGTCTGTCATAGTACCATCCTCCTTGCGAATCGAAGCAATGAAGTTTCTTTTTTTGTTCCGTTTGACTATGTTAAGGAAGTAGCGCGTATTCTTGTCTGCATGAGCGACATATTTCCCTTCTGCAAGTTGTCGGTAGAACTTCATTTCTGCCTCCGCAAGATGCCAGGCTGACAACTTACACTCCTTGTACTGTGCAATAAGGTACATATCCCTAGGGTCTCTAAGTAATTGCTCTTGAGCACTTTGGGCAGCTCTGTTTGCTTGTTCAACGCAAGAAGATAGATGAGAGAATTCCAGGCTGTTTAATCTCTTCAAGTCCCTCTTAGGTCTTTTAATCGGTGACAGAGAGTGAACTGGTGGAAACCCATGTATGACCAATCCCATACTCTTTTGACCAGGTCAAGAAACGAGTGGTGGTCAGCCTAAAAATTAAGAAACCTGAACAGTCGCACTACTCCCCCCGGTTGTCAACTAATAACCAAAGGAAAGGGTTGTGATCAGATAAACAACCAATCGGGAAGAACTCCATAGATGCCTGGGCGTGGCTCTGGAACCATGTCTCATTACCCATAACCCTGTCCAGCTTAGACCAAACCCTCGAATTTGTCCAAGTAAATCGCGGCCCCACATAGGGAAGATCCTCCAGGCCTGTCTCCGCACAAATGGAAGCGAAATCCTTAATTTCATAATTCGATGGTGGGATACCACTAAGCTTGTCATCCATATGTAAATAGATGTTAAAATCTCCTATAAGGATCCATGGCTCTGAGAACGTGGTAGATAAGTAATGAAAATCCTCCCATAATGGCCTTCGTGCAACGACATTATTGTAAGCATAGACAAAAGTAAAAAAAATAAGTAACATGAGTAACCTCATAGGTGATGTGTACAATAACAGCCTGAGCCGTGCCGTGGACGAGGTGGACATCCACCAAGTGAGAGTGGTTCTTGATTTGTCACATTGTCAACCTGAATAGTAAGACCTTCAGTAATAGCCCCTTCCAACGTGTCATCCAAAATAACAACAGCCCTTTCAGAAGAACCATTATTGATAGCAGGACCCTCCATTGAGCATACATCAACATGGTCAAAAACAATAGCAGCAACATTAGCATTTCTTTTGAAAGTTTCCTGCATCCCAACAGAACTTGCAACAACCCCATTACCCGTAGACACAGCAATAGGGTCAGGACGACTACCCTTAGAAGTCTGCTACTGAGGAGACCCAATAACACTACAAGAAAAAATGCACTTTAGCGACTAATTTGCAATGGAACAGCGATGACAAATAAAATTTTCAATTTAAATTTATTTTTTAAAATATTTGTCAGATAACCGTAGCTAATCCCTCGCTAATTAGCGACGAAATTATTTAGTATTTGTGATTATTCATTAATAGTAAATAATTGCTAAAATGTCATTGCTAATCCATCGCTAATTAGCGAGGGATTGTCAACCGTCGCTAATCCGTAGCTAATTAGGGACGGATTAGCAGCGAAAAATTGGACCGTCGCTAATTTGTCGCAAATCCCTTACAAATCCATCGCTAATCTGCAAAAAATATACTGTATAATTAATATAAAGAATAAAAAATCACAAGAATATTAATAACCTAGTGGTGGAGCATGTTCTCCCCCACAACAAGGAAGTGGGTTTGAGCTTTGCGTCCGATATAATCTCATAAAATTATCTGACGGGTTGGGTCGGTTCAGTTGCCAGGCCAAACCAGTTAGGCCGGGTCATGGCTAATTAATTTTTTTATAAAAAAATAAAATTCATTGATCGTCGCTAATCCGTCACTAAATTTAGCAACGGATTAGCTATGACCTTAATTGCAAATTTACTTGTAAATATCATTAATTAAATAGCCATCGCTAATCATATTCAGTTGCAAATTCGTCGCTGCTAGCGACGGGTTTTCATTCTGTCGCTATTTGCGATGCCAGTTTTAGTGACGGTCAAAATCCGTTGCTAAACCGTCGCTAAACTCAATTAGCAAAGGATTAACGACGAATTTGACCGTTGCTAAATTGCTTTTTTCTTGTACTGTAATCAGTGGATCATGATCTGGAAGCATCTCCTCCGATTTATCCAAATTAGAATCAGAGGAAACTTGATTTCCATGTTGAGGAATCTTTACATCAATAACATCATTAACATCTGTATCAGCCACAGATGGTGACACAGAACGAGTAGTTGCAGTAGGGTTTTCCACATCCAGTTGGGGGACTGATGCTACCTCAACATGAATGTGAACATTGATAGAGTTAGCAACATACTGCTTCCCAAGATCATTTCTAGAATCTCCCCCATTTGCAGTAGCATCGGATACTGGCGACAGTGATGCACTAGGGTGTAAAATCAACTAGGGCGGCTTCTTGCTGACTCATAATATCTGAACTATCAGTTTTTGCAGTGTCCTTAATCAAAGTGGATTCTTTTGGTGTAAGAGACGGCTGAAACACAGAAGCCACTGCGAACATACCCTCATATTGTCTCTGATTTCCCATGATTAGACTTTGTATAGAAACAACATTCTCTGAGCAGGCTAGAGTTGCTGTTGAAGGCCGATCATCAATCACTACTACCTTACACTTATCCATTAAGTTCTTCAAAACCCATAGCTTCGACATGGAATTGGTATAATTCTTATGATTGGGATACCTCTGATCACTTTTATATTTGTCTCCAGAATCTTTCCCCGATGCTGACCACATTCAGACGTGGAATAGCCCAATCGATTGCACTGCTTACAATAGCGTGGAAGGTTCTCATAAGCAATTGGCTGATAAAACCCTATTTTCCTTCTTCTACCCAAATTCTCTTAGGATTAACCTTCAAGAGGTCAATTTCTACACAAATCCTTGCTACACTGGGCCTTGTCAAATTTGTAGTTGCTTCATCCAATTTTAATGGCTTCCCTATTGCAGAAGCAATGGCAAAAAGCACAGATTTTTCAAAGAGGTGGATAGGCAAATTCTCAAAAGTCACCCAAAGTGGAACAACTGAGGGATCAGAGGTGACTCTGAAGTCCTTAGTCCATTTGAGGATTCGCATAGAAAAACCCACTAAGTACTGGGTGTTTTTGAACCATAATTTGAGACAGTCCTCTTCGAGATTAGGCTAGAGAAGAATATGCCTCCTGTCAAGCCAGCCAATTTGAACATGACCTTTTAATCCAATAGTTTGAATCTCTTTGCGTAAGGCTTCCATTGAAAGCTTCCCCTAAAAGAGTTTCCCAACCAATGCATATTGAAAAGGAGCCGTCAATTGATCAGTTTCTTTTTCTGTAAATGCTATAGCCAGCTCCCCCTTGTAGGAGGTTAATTCTTTCAGAGGGAAAGAAGACCGACAAGAACCAGAGAAGAGATCTGCGAAAAACCACTTACCCCAGCTACCGGTCGGCATTTGGTAGCGGTGGTGGTGGCTGAGGTGGCTCAGCCGCCATGACAAAATTTTAAAATTCAAACTGAGATAGGGGTACTCAATGCTAAAAGATATTGAAATTAGTCTTAAGTTAATCTCAAGAGTGCTCCGTCATTGGTAAACTTACACTTGAGAAGATTTGTTGGACCTATGGGTTGGCTATTTCATTAAATGTTGCTCCTTCGTTTGTTATTTCATTCAACTGGAGAAAATAGAATTTGAAGGGTACTAGGAACTTCATGTTGGTATCCTCACACCTGTTGTTATTTTTGCTTCTGAAAGTGAGTCAAAATTTCATAGAGATGAAATTTGTGGGTAAATCTTTTAAAGAATTAATTTATTGTCATATTATTTTTCAGTATAATAGGTGAGAAAATATTATGCTTTTGTGTGGAAATTATACGCAATGTGTGTTTTTATATAATTTGTAGACATATTCAAGTGTATCATAGTATTTGTACGAATAATGTACATATATTAATGCTTGTATGTGTTCAAATCTATAAAGAAGTCTGTTTGCATTGTCTATGAGCAAAAATAAGTTTGTGAATAAGTGTACAGTGCATATGTGTGCTTGTGGAGTGTATGTTTGCTGGTGCGGTTCGTGTAGGTTTAAAATTTAGCCCTATTAATCTAGAGGTATAACTACTTTAGTCTTTCATAATCTCACTGATTATTTGAAATGTTTTCTTCATTTTCCCCCCTTGTTAGTAAGGAAGAATAATTTAATTATCAAATTGGGCATGGTGAAGGCTATTGATAGCGTGTCTCGGCTTGTGCTTTTTTTGCTCCCCAAGTTTGGCTTTGATGCACACTGTCTTCAATTGTTTAAAAATGTTTTAACGGAATCTTTGTTCTCAGTTGTAGTAAATGGACAGAGTTGTTGCCTTTTCAAATCAATAAAAGGTCTTCAGCATCGAGACCTTCTCTCCCGCTGTATTTATTCTGTCTCAGATGCTTCTTTCTTGAGGTTTATACCCTATAATGGAATGGTTATGAGCTTCTTGGGAATTATGTTGGTGTTTCTTATTTGAGTTTTGCCGACGATATGATTATGTTCTCTACTGGAGAGAAAAAAGGTTTGATTAATCTTGTAGAGTTTTTGAAAGAGTATGAGGTGGCCTTTGGACAGCATGTTAACCCTTCAAGAGCATTTTCATTATTACTTTTAATCTTTGCCTAGCAGAATTTCCCTAGTTTGATATAAGCTCGGGTTTTTTAAGAAAACTCTCCCCTATGTTTACTTGGTTGTCTAGTTGTTAAAGGTAGAAAGAAGAGGATTTTTTCCCTTGAATCTTTATTGGGAATGATTAGGTGGAAATTTTTGACCTAGCATACTAAACATTTACTTCATGCGGCTGCTTTGTGTTGCTTCAGTCTATTCTTTCATTTATGCCTCTATATATCTCGCAGGTGATTAGCCCTCTCTTGGCTACTTGAAATGATATGGAGTAGGTGTTTGTTGAGCGTGAAATGTTAATATTTTTGTGTCCATCTTACTGGGCTATTATATGGTCTTTTGTGTGATTATGGATGGTTTCTATTCATTTTTGTGTTTTTATATGTTTTTAGGTCATCTTGGTAAAAAAAAATGACTGAAATAAGGCTGAAATTATTAATTTGAACATATAGATGATTGCTAAAGGTTTTGGAGAGCCTTAGAATGTGATTGAACAAGTTTTGGAAATGTTTCAATGTCCATGCATGGTATGGTGCACGACCATGCATCAAATTGTGCTGAATAGAGCTAAAATAGTGGTTTTAGAAGTTATGCATAGTTTGTAGTAGGGCCACACCAGAAACCATGCCAAATAGAGAAACAAAATACTACAAGTTGGTGAATTAATTGATCAAATAACAATACTTAAAACAAAGTCATAAACTTTAAATCATACTTCTAAATACAATTAAAACTAATAAACACAACATTGTCTAGAAAATAGAACAAAGGAACAAAATAGGAACTCATAGACAATCACTCATTCTCCTCCTATGAAGATTTCTCCAAAGCAACAATCCTGGTTGATGAATACTCCTCTCTGATGATCAATCTACACTGAAGCTCTATGAATTCATGAATTTAGCTTGTTTTTTCTATGTCTATATAGGCCTCTTAATTGCTAAATTTGGTCCAGAAAAGTCCTTTTTCCATTCACAAGTTACTTTCCAAGAGATTTCTACAGAAATTACCAAATTCTGCATAGAAAAGGATTTTTACCGCCTTTGTCTAGTGAACAATTGGTGCTGGTTCAAGTAGGTCAATTGGCACCAGTTCAACTGTATCTGAGTCAGTCAAATTGCTATCTTTTCTCCCCTATTTTCCTATGAATAGCCGATGAGGATTCCATCGTAGGAACAGGCACCGACTTAACACTGGTCTTAGTTCATTTCAGCTAATTTTTCAGCAATTTTCAATCATAGTCGAAGAAAAACCTTTCTACAATAAAATATCATCAAAATATCATAAAATAGAGGAATTGCTAAAATTACACAATCTCAACTGAACCAAATAAATGTTAAACCAAAATCTTATGCCAAAAAAAAAAAAAACAATACTATATTAGCCAAAAATCACTAAAAAATTCAGCCTAAATACATAAATCTTCCAATTTAATACATTTTTTTCCAACTAACTAATAAAATTGATTTCTCTTGGTAAGAGTAATACAACAACAATGCATAGCTGAAAGACTTAAAAAGATAAAGGAGGTAAAAGGAAAAGTAAATACTCCCTAAGGCATATATTTCCACAAAAGATAGGATATGTGAATTCTCTTCCAAGAAAAGATCATTGTCTTGACAATATTATTCCATACCTTTAAAAAAAACACACAAAACGCACCATAAAATAGAAAAAGGAAATAGACCTGAACAAAGTAAGAGAAAGTACAAAATAAAGAAAATGGTAAAGAAATACTTCTATTCAAGAGAATTCATAGAGTGTGTCATCAAACCTATCCAATCCTCCAAGATCCTCTTCAAAGTAATGCTTCAATCAATTACCACCTACTTTAAAGGTTTCTTTCTCCAAATGTGAGACCACAATAACTCCAAAGGGAAATACATTGCTTACCAAAAATGGTCACGACCTTTTTGATCTCAATTTACCGAGGAAGTGTCTTACCTTTGAATTAGAAACCAACACGTGGTCACCCTTATTAAACTCATGGTTGCGCAAAATGTTCTTGTCTTTTCATCTCTTTATCTTTTCTTTGTACAATTCGGAATTTTAAAAAGTATAATCTTTCCATTCATCCAATTCATTCAATTGGAGTAACCTCTTCTTTCTTGCACGTTCAGACCTATCAAAATTTTTAATAAACCTTTGGGAATCCTTAAAGATTGATGGCCAATAAAATTTGGATTCAAGAACTTTCCATGCAGTGCTATTACTTGATAATAGCCTTCGGTAGGCCCCTTATGACAATGCATTAGAACGTCTATGATTTCCGACGAATCCACACATCTCCAAATGTTATGATTCGCACAACATCTAAATAAAAGAAGATCCTTCTAGAAGTAATACTTTAATTTGGACAGAAATTTATTCCGTTGTTGTGATGTGAAATCCTTTGGAAAATATGTTGTAGCCATGTAGTTAGTAAAATCTGCAAACCAAGGAGTTTGAAGTTTTTCAACTTCCATAAGCACAAGTTGTTCTACTGAGAAAGTGTCGTTGATCTCTGCTTCTTTTAATGGTTCTAAACAAGGATTCTTCAATCTTGACAAGTGATTCGCCGCCAAGTTTTCTGTCCCTTTTTTGTTTCTAATTTTCAAGTCAAATTTTTGCAACAATAAAATCCATCTAATTAATCGAGGATTTGAATCATGTTTGGTGAAAAGGTACATGAGTGTAGAATGGTCCGTATACACAATAACTATTAACAGGACAAGACAAGAATGAAATTTATCAAAATCAAATACTATTGCAGATAACCCTTTTCCGTTGTGGTGTAATTCTCTTGAGTTGCCAAGAGAGTTTTGCTTTCATAGTATATGGGTAGAAAATACTTATCTTGCCTTTGTCCAAGCGGGGCTCCTACTACTAAATCACTTGCATTGCACATTAGTTCAAAAGAAGGAAAACAATACGATGCAATCAAGATAGAAGAGTTAATCAATTGTTCCTTCAACACATTAAAAGCATTGAGGCATTTTTGTTAAAAATTGAAAATAGTTTTTTTTTTTTTTTTGTTTAAGTAAAGAGGTAAGAGATTTAGAAATTTTTGAATTGTTTAAGATGAACCTTCTATAAAAACCCATATAACTATGAAAGCTCCATATAGCCTTTATCGAAGTAGGAAGAGAAAGCTTTTTAATTGCCTCAATTTTAGCCCTATTATCCTTAATACCTTTCCTTAAAATTTTGAGTCCCAAAATAATACCTTCTTAGACCATAAAGTGGCATTTTTCCTAATTGAGCATAAGGATGGTAACCTCACACATTTCAAGTACCTTTTCTAAGTTTTTTACGTAAAAATCAAAGGAATCCCCAAAAATAGAAAAATCTTCCATGAAAACTTCTATAATATCCCCTATTAGTCCCTCAAAAAAAAGATAGGCA